>CM074724.1:394311712-394395727 GCA_037306005.1 Rhinophrynus dorsalis | reverse complement strand
TGACATCATCTAGTAATGCAGAGAGCTGGGAGATGACATCATCTAGTAATACAGAGTGCTGGGAGATGACATTATCTAGTAATGCAGAGTGCTGGGAGATGACATTATCTAGTAATACAGAGCGCTGGGAGATGACATTATCTAGTAATACAGAGCGCTGGGAGATGACATCATCTAGTAATGCAGAGAGCTGGGAGATGACATCATCTAGTAATGCAGAGCGCTGGGAGATGACATCATCTAGTAATGCAGAGTGCTGGGAGATGACATCATCTAGTAATGCAGAGAGCTGGGAGATGACATCATCTAGTAATGCAGAGAGCTGGGAGATGACATCATCTAGTAATGCAGAGCGCTGGGAGATGGCATCATCTAGTAATGCAGAGCGCTGGGAGATGACATCATCTAGTAATGCAGAGAGCTGGGAGATGACATCATCTCCCAGCACTCTGCATTACAGAAGAGGACCGCGCGGGAGCACGTCTCACCAGCCAGTCTCTCCTGCCACTCCACTGGACCACCAGGGATTGGGAGGTAGGAAATGGAGGCATTGTGGAGGGCCCGGGGGCCAATGTGTTCATGGGTTGGGGGGGCCCATGACACTTCTTGCACCAGGGCCCAGACCGTTCTAGTTACGCCTCTGGCTATCAGAGCTTAGTGCAAGTGGTGCATTAATATATAACACACCCACATGGAATACACAATGGCTCATTAACCTGCATTTCAACATGCAAATGAGCCATTGTTGAGTAGTCAGTGCAAATCTGTAAACCAGTCGAAGGAATTGCGGATTCATGGCGATGTAGGCATATTTCTAGGGATATTATGCCAAAGTCATCTTAGTGCATATTGTCAGTATGTCATGAACACAGTTAGGACACAAGATCACTAAACTGGCCCCTTATTTGGTGATCCAAATTCCTTTCTGAATAACATAATAATTTGCAGACTGTCACCCCAGAGACAGACAAGTACAACTGACACTGATTCCTACAGCAGCCAGAATAAGAGGGACCAGCATACTGGCTAAGGTATCTCACTCATTACTGTTCAAATTAAGACAGCAGTGACATTGGGAGATGTTGAAAACAGCTGCTGAAATTTTCTAGGCACTAGTTACAGGCAGGTAGACAGGCAAATAGGAGAAGAAACAGTTGTACTTGAAAGGAGTGTGAGCATGGGCGGATTGTCCTATCGGGGGATCGGGCATCCCCCGGTGAGCCGCTATATCATGGGCCAGTTGGAGAGATCAAAGGATCTCACCTGACCGTCCCATGATAGTTTAAAGTAGAGGTCTGTGCTGCCACCGGCACAGGCACTCTCTGTGACAGCCCTCGCGTTCCTTGCTAAAGAAGAGCACCAGGATAGGACATAATATCCTGGAGCCTGCACTCCCATGCCGCAGAGAGACCCCAAAGGGGGCGATGATAGGGACGTTGGTGCTGGAGGCTGCGCGGATCTCTCACTCCCCACACTGGACCAGCAGGGAATGCAAGAGAGGAGGAAGAGACATGTAGCTACAACATGTGTTGAGAGGCAGAGGAAAAGAGGAGAATACTAGATGGAGAGGGAGGTGGGTAGGAGAAAGGCAGGGAACTGAGGAGGTCTGACTGAGCAATATTAGGGAAGGGGAGAGAGTGGAGGGGTACAGGGAAGAGGGGATGAAATAGACTGGGGGAGTGAGGAAGCAGCAAAGGGGCCTGTAGGTAGAAAGTGAAAGGGGGTAATAGGTTGGGAATGAGAGTGTAGAAAAATTGTGTGTGCATATACATATATGTATATATATATAATACACACAAACACCAGCTAGTGGGCTAGTTTAAAAAAAAATTGCCTGGGCTGGTATTCCCCTACAATCCGCCCCTGAGTGTGAGTGTTATATTTTTTTTTTGGTAGACAGTGACAGTTTTAAAAAAAATTAATATCAGACAGAGACAGTACCCTGATGTGAGCTTTGACTGAGGCCGAGCAGATACTAGAGATAGAGACTTATATGATACAGTATTTTGTGATGGGCAAGACATCATGCACAAACAGTTTTGTTGTGTACTTTACTGTTAAAATCCACACTGCTTTGTTAATGTCCAGCAAACGTACTAGGGGCAGAGGTAGGGAGAAAGAGTAGGAGGAGAGTGGGTTGTGTTGGTAAATTGGTAGTCTAAAATCTGACTATAGCCATGGTTGCTGTAGAGTGTGCAATAAATGATGATGATCCTTCTCCTCCTGAGGAAGTGGTAGACGCCGATGATGACATAATTATTGATGATTATGATGATGTTGATATATAATATATTCCTCCAGTGTCCTCCTCTTCTTCTGATACAGATGAAGTTGAGAGTAAGCGTGGTGATGGCAAGAAAATGAGCTGAAAGGAAAAGGCTCGATATTCAACCATTGAAAAGGACCACGATGCCTGTTTATAAACTGTTTGAGAGATCAATTGGAAAGTCTGATTGTGGACAAGCAAAGATGCCTGAAAATAAGCATTCACCCTGTTAGTCATAAACAACATCGTCATCTCTTCCAAGTCCAACCCCCACCTAACCACATACACTACTGTTAATTACATAGTAACAGTAATTTAGGTTGAAAAAAGACTTGCGTCCATCTAGTTCAACCCTTTTCCTATTCCTGTTTACCATTGTTGATCCAAAAGAAGGCAAAAATCCGCAACACAGCAATTTCAAATTCTGCCTTGAATGGGAGGAAAAAAAAATCCTTTTCTGATTCCAAATGGCAATCAGATTTCTCCCTGGATCAACAAGCACTAACTAAATATTAATCCCAATACTAACATACATAGCCCTCTATGTTATGCTCTTTTAAATAAGTATCCAGGCCCCTTTTAAAGGCATCTAATGTATTCGATAGCACCACCTCCTCAGGCAGTGAATTCCATACCTTTGATGTCCTTACTGTAAATAATCCCTTCTGCTGTTGTAGATTAAATCTCCTTTCCTCAAGTCTAAGCTGGTGGCCCCTTGTCCTGTGTACTGTTCTGTTAATGAACAGGTCTTTGGAGAGCCCTGTGTATGGGCCCTGAACATATTTATATAATGTTATAATATCCCCTCTAAGACGCCGTTTCTCTAGTGTGTACAAGTTTAACTTTTCTAGCCTTTTTTCATAACTAAAACTTTCCTTTCCCCTTACTAGTTTTGTAGCCCTCCTCTGCACTTTCTCTAGCTCCATAATGTCCATTTTTCAGAAAGGGCGCCCAGAATTGAACAGTATATTCTAAGTGAGGTCTTACCATGGACCTGTAAAGAGGCATAATTATATCTTCCTCCCTTGAGTCAATACCCCTTTTAATACATGCCAGGTCATCAGCATCCAAAGTCCAATAGCTATGATTAGTGATTCTGCTGCTGTTGGAAGTGTAGCACCTTTGACACCTATTATTAGTACAATTTCAACATCTAGCCCCAGTAATAGCCCCTCAGGAACCCCTCAGTCTAGGAAGTCTACCGTATGGAGATACTTGACTCACAGTCCAAACTCTAAGCACGTTGCTAGCTGTTTGCTGTGTAAGAAGCATGTGATCGGGGGAAACAAGATCACAAATAGGCACATCCTGATTGAGACCTTACATGAAGCGCAACTATAGGTCTAGGAACAGAAAACTCGCAGCGCTAACTCACATTAGCTTATACGTTTAATTTTACAGATAAAAGTGAAACCCAAGTGAATAAATACAGATAGCAGCAAGAAGTGTGGGAGTTCTCCAGGCTCCCCAAGACTAGGCCGAAGCCCAAACAAAAAACCCAAAGCAAAACAAATCTGCACTCCTCCATATAAACTATCCAAATGTGAAACCTGTATAAAGCATATATCATACCACTTTAATACATTTTGGGGTCTTCGTTGCATAGATTGGCCAAAATATGTTAAAGCCCGCCTGCCACGTCAAGGCTCCCCAATACAAGGTGAGTACCTAACGCTTCATACATTCATTCCTATCTAAGTTAAAATTTCCCTTGAGATTTCTTGTATGTAATGCGTAGGGTGCATTTAAAAACATTTTAAAGTGATAGTAATACTTCATTTTATCTTTATTTTATTTTGTAGGTATTAAAAAAAACATGAAGAACGATATAAGTCTTATCTCTCAAACCTTTATGGTTTGAGAGATATTCACAATCAAAGTTTCCCCTCCTGCCCCTTTTACCTAGTGTAAGCCATATCTTCTCAGATGTGGAATCCAGTCCATAGACCAGACAGATAACAGCAGGGGACAATCTTCTTCCTATGAGAACAATGAAAGCCCTGCCCCCTTGACAAGTTTTTCAGATTTTTTCCTTTATCTTAATTGAAGATTGTCCCTCTCTGCAGTCTACCTGGGCACCTCCCTTCTGATCTGGCTGAGCAGTGTTACATCAGTAAAAGGGGCGGGGGGGATACTTTGTCATTGAATTACTCTTGTACTACAACTCTGACAGAATTGAAATAACACTCTCCAAAGTCCAAATACTATGATGATTAATTAGAGCAGATTGTATTATGAAACATTACTATCCCTTTAATGCATTTAAAAACAACAGTTTCAAACAAATTCATGTTAGGACTCACCCTCAGTGACCTGTAGGGAGTGGGCTTCTGGCCAGAGGGCTGGAGCTCTCAGTCCCCTTTATATCACTTATCCACCCACCCCCACAGGTCACATGGGGTTTGCACAAAACCTTAGTTGCATTAAGACATAGGTCAGACAGCCCAAAACACCAGGCCAAAACCTTGCCTTTAACCCCTTAACAACTGGCCGATCGGCATGGCGCGGTCAGTTAAGGACTATGGAGCATTTTTTTTGTTGCTCCTTCTGGTTCCGGACTCCCTGAACGGCGTGCAGCCGCGGGGCGAGCCCAGAATTCCATGACGGTCATAGTACGTCATAGGTCGTTCAGTCAGATTGACCCTTGACGTACTATGACCGTCAAGGGTCGTTAAGGGGTTAAGAACCCCAATACAAGTGGTAGAAAATGTGCAAATACATATTTAAAGGGGAACTTTCACCCCACAATAACTTAATGTTCCCTTACTGCTCACCTGGCGACTAGCTGCTTAGTAGCGCTAGTCGCCAGAAACCTTACCCGGTTCTTCAGATATCGGCGTTTTACAGGAGCAGGAAGCACGGACGTCTCTTCACAGTGACGTCCGTGCGCCTGCGCTGTCAGTCCCTTGTCAGTCCCTTGTGCACCGTACGGTGCACAAGGGACTGACAGCGCAGGCGCACGGACGTCACTGTGAAGAGACGTCCGTGCTTCCTGCTCCTGTAAAACGCCGATATCTGAAGAACCGGGTAAGGTTTCTGGCGACTAGCGCTACTAAGCAGCTAGTCGCCAGGTGAGCAGTAAGGGAACATTAAGTTATTGCGGGGTGAAAGTTCCCCTTTAATTGTAAAACTTTTATTATGAAATTAATTACAGCAATAGTGATAAAGCAGCATAAAACAACTATAGGTCTGACTGGGAGACACACCATAAACATCTCAGAGGGACCACAACTAGCAGCAGTAAAAGCACTCCAACCAGTTCACGGGGCTCTGAGGTACATTATAGTAGTAATGCAGATGTGTCAGGGTGTGACAAGATTTCCTTCATTTGAAATAACACCTATAGCTCCTGATGCTGACATTCAGATGCAAAACTCAGACTAATATGTCTTGAGTTTGTTGTAGTTGATGACAGGTTACCACATATGCGTTTACCCTCCACCACCACCTCCACCAACACAAGTTATATTGTTCAACCAATAGAATTGTTAGAATGAAGTCGCAAACATCACAAAAATAAGAGTAGCTTGTGAAATGGCAGAGTTGCCAAAATGTTGCCAGTTGACATGCTGCCTTATTCTTTTATAGAAAACAGAGGTTTAAAATATTTGAAAATAAGTTTATTTTATATTGTAGCCCTTAAAAAAACATGAAAAATGATATAAGTCTTATCTCCCAAACCTTTATGGTTTGGGAGATATTCAGAAGTAAAGTTTCCCCTGGAGTGACGTCATTGCTCCACCCTTCAGATTTGGAATCCGGTCCCGGGACCGGCTGTGCCTCTCCAGAAGTGCTGAGATCACCATCTTTAAAAATAATTTCTTAATTGCAATGGTCTACAAAGTGTGCTTTCAAGCCAGGCACACTTTGTAGATGGTTCCAGTTAAGTAGTTCTTTTCAAAGACTGTGATCTCGGCACTTGCTTAAAGAGCTGCCGGTTTGCTCTGTGGACCGAATTCCAAATCTGTCCACTAGATGGCAGACTTGGCTGAAACAGCCAGTAAAAGAGCATTTTACTATATTTTACATGTGAATATCTCCCAAACCATAAAGGTTTGGGAGATAAGACTTATATCATTTTTCATGTTTTTTTAAGGACTACAATATAAAATACAATTTTTTTTTTATTACTATCCCTTTAAAGAACTAATATCACATATTGCACTCCACTGGCATATCCCAATCCACAGTTGTTTTTCAAGGCCGGCTGTGCCACAATTGTTACAAGCAGGGGGTTAGTGTGGTGGGTAAAGGGCTGGAAACTTCACATGGCACGAAAATCCACTTGAAAATAAAAATGTGGACAAGTGACCATAGTACAGAGCATATGACTCTCACTGCTCACTGAATTTCCCTACTACTACTGGCAGTAAAAGCATGCAACATCACTCACAGTTAATCTTGCCTCGGGTTCTGTCAGAATTATTAATGGACAACAGCAGGGTAGCCCATACTATAGGCCCAAAACTTTGTTGAGAGACAATGTCACAGAGCCATATATGTGTCAAATAAACTACAGCAGGTGATAGAGGAATGACTTGTACCCCAATTTGGAAATCTGGTTTCGTTGTTTGCAGATAATACCTCCAAAATGGTAGCTGCCTTGAGAATAGGTGATATGGTGCATGTGCCCTGCTTTGTCCATGTCCTAAATTTAATTGATGCTGAATATGGCCCGCAAAATCTGTGCCCATTTTATCTGTTCCTATAGTACTTGCAGTGCATTATATTCCATACAAGAACATAACACCAGCTTAAAATGGAGGTCCCCACCAGGTGTTTAGTAGCTGTTTCTTCATTCCCAGTGGCTCCGGGACAGTCTGACAAGTATCCATTGAGTGTTGGACCATGCCTGGAGTTGTGAATGGTGATTGGTCTTGTGTTGGGTCTGCCTCTGTTGTGTCTGCTTTGGGTTTCCCAGTGGAACGGGGGTGTTGGTGATGCTTCTATGCCCAGCTACGCGTAGATGTGCACCGCATGTGGGGCTGTTGAATCTGGAGCTGCCTGCAGGGGGGCTTACCCCCCCCCATGTTCTGTATCTGGTCTGTCCCCGATGGGGGCATAGCTTGCCTTGGTGGTGAGTGGCTGTTCTTCTATTACCATGGTCTGGTGTGTATCTATTGGTATTCTGGTTTCTTGGCGGATACGGGTGGATGACGTGAGTGTTGTGTGTAAACATGTGTCTACAGATCTCTGTATGGTTGATTCTACTGCTCAATGTGCTTAGTACTGGGTGTATGTTTGGTTTGGTGCCTGTGGGTATTTTGGTTGGGTTTTTTGTGCCCCTGTGGTCTGGGAATGTCTGTTGGGTTTGTGTGTCTGTGTACCTTGGCATTTATGAATGTGCTTTTTGTGTCTATGTATTTGTGTGTTTGTGTATGTATGTGTGCATGTATGTATGTTGTGCATGTAGGTATGTGGGTATATGTTATATATATATATATATATATATATATATATATATATATATATATATATAGATAGATAGATATATATATGATTTATAGGTGTGTATGTTTATTTATGTGGGTGTCTATGTGTATGTTTTTTCTGTATTGTGGCTGTGGTACTATCGTCAGTAACTAGGTTGGAAAAAGGTGATGGTCCGTCAAATTCGGCCTCCTTTTTTCCCTGTTTTTTGACCCCCTGGTCTTTTGATCAGTCCTTGGAATGCATGTCTCTCTGTAGAGATTCTAGTATTGCCCTCATATACGTTGTGATACGTTCTCGTCTTAGTCTTTTTTTATCTAGCTTTCATAAAAAAAGTTTGTGTAGTCGTGCCGTATTGGTATCTGGTGGGCTGTTATTTCCGGGTTAGTTGTGGGGATTGGGGTCTGGGTGCTTGCGTTGTGGACTTTTATGTGTGTTCTGTGTGCTGGAGACTATGGGTGGAGTGAGTTGGGGTGTCTCGGAGGTGCCCGTTGAGCGTGTATGGTAGGCATGCGGGCTTCTTGACTTGGCTTGTGGTTAGCCTAGGCCGGGGTTTGTGCCTGTGTGGATGTTTTTATCTCCTGTCTCTGCTCACTTAGGTTTGGGGGATCGGTGATTATATTCTGTCCTGGGGGAGGTTGTCGGTTTGGCACAGGATGTTCCGGGTGATAGTTTGGTCCTAGGTTATTGGATGGGATGGTTAATTGGCTGGCCTGTGGATGGTTCACTGGCTGTGCTTTTGGGTGTGGTTGATGGACTTGGTGAAAAATGTAAACGGGAACCGGTTGAATGGTCAAGCGGCAGATGTACTGTATCTGGATTTTGCAAATACTTGGGTCCTTTCCGGTTTCAGGTTGTTTGATCTGAACTTTGGGGTGTGTGTGGAAGTTTGGGGGCCAGGCCGTAGCTTCATGTGGTGTGGGGGAGCCCCGACTGTTCCAGGTATGGACAGTCGGTCCCTGTGGCGAGTAGTCCTTGTCTGGTTTTCAGAGTTTGATAACTTATATGCTAAAGTTATGTGGGATTTATCCTTGGGCTGAAGCCTGTGGGAATTTTGCACCGGACTTAGGTCGCAATTGGTGATGTTACACATGGAAGTTAAGGAATCGGGGTGTTTGCACCTCGCTTAGGTCGTGGATGGTAATGTTACACTTGGTAGCTAAGGATTTGGGGTGTTTGCACCGGACTTAGCTTGCAGGTGGTTAAGTTACCATTGAAGCTAAGGTGAATGGCCTATGGGGTAATTGGTTGAAGTCATCTGTAAGTGCAGAAGGATGTTTGGAGTACAGCATGAGCACAGGCAATTTGACCATGCTTGTTCAAGGAGCTTGGGTTGGCAAGGACTGTCAGGTTAATGTTTACTTAAACGTGTATGGTAAAATCAATAAGAATAACAAGTAACAATGTGAAATTAAATAAAGCCGTGGCCTGTTATCCCCAAGATTTGTGTCTGTGTTTATTTGGGCATCATACCCTCTCCTCATGACATGCCCCCCTTGACAGGTTTTTCCTTATACTCAATGAAGATTGTCCCTCTCTGTGATCCATCAGGACAGTCTTGCTGCTCTGTGGTGAGCAGTGTTACATCAGTAAAAAGGGCGGGAGGGGGATAATTTATCATTCAATTACTCTTGAACTACAACTCTGACAGTATTGATATAACACTCTCCATGGCCCAAAAACTATGAAAATTAATTGGAGCTGCTTTTATTTTGAAACAATACTATCCCTTTAAAGTGGACCTGTCAACGTATCATCATGTTATCCGAACCCCCAGCAGATGCACAGTGTAGATATTACTGTCAGAGTTGTATTTCAAAAGTAATCATCATAGCTGGTAACTCTCTGGTTTTGCCCTGGAGACATCATCTCCCAGCCTCTGCATTACTAGAGCGGCGCGCGGGAGCTTCAGTTGTAGCAGATCTGTGCCGAAGGAGGCCCAGATCTGTCAAGCCACACTGCTAGACCACCAGGGACTGGAGGTAGGAGTATTGTGGTAGGGGAAATGTGGCGATGAAGGGGGAATGTGGAGATGGGGACATTGTGGAGATGAAGGGGGCATTGTGGAAGAGGTAATGTGGAGATGAAGGGGCATGGTAGAAGGGGAATTGTGGAGATGAAGGGGGCATTGTGGAAGGGGCAATTTGGAGATTGGGGGGCATTGTGGAGATGAAGGGGGCATTGTGAAGATGAAGGGGGCATTGTGGAAGGGGCACTGTGGAGATGAAGGGGACATTGTGGAGATGAAGGGGCAATTTGGAGATTGGGGGGCTTTGTGGCGATGGGGGCATTGTGGAGATGGAGGCAATGTGGAGATGAAGGGGCAATTTGGAGACTGGGGGGCAATGTGGAGGTGGCCAATGTGGTTGAGGGGGTCTGGGGCCAATGTAGTTGGGGGGGGGACCCATGGCAATTCTTGCACCAAGGCCCAGTGGCTTCTAGTTACGCCTCTGAGTAAAATACAATTTTAGCATGTATATTTTAGTATTTCTTTATTTCATTTACCATTTAAATGTCAATCAGTTTAGGTGTACTATTATATCTTAATATGTTCAATTCTGTAATGAGTCTAAGAGAATTTTAATGATCCCTTAAAAGGATAAAGATTCTGTAAATGTGAATTCCACTCCCCCCCATACTAATTCTAACCCTCAGGTTACCTTTTAGCAGTCACTTAATCTCCTCTGTTTGTGATGTGTTTGTTCACCTATTGTAAGGAAGATAATGGTGTCCACATGAAGAACCATGGCAGGAGATGGATAATGAGCAGTGTGTGGGAGAAGAAAGGAGTCTCTACGAGCTGAATGCTGGATGTGTAAATAGAATTAGGCAGCTGAAGGTAGCCGTCCCATTATTTACCTCTCACCTGTTTGTTCAGCTCTCCAGTCAGTCCCTCCCCCATAGAATTCACTGCAGCTAATGGTGCCTGAAGTTCAGGGAAGCTCCTGAGTATCTGCCATTGTCTGTGGGTCTCTGGCTAAGAGGGATATGTATAAAGACAAAAGGGAAATCATTCTTCCACTTTCCTTAACCCATTGAGGCGTACAATATTCAGAGGTGTAACTAGAAGTCACCGGGCCCTGGTGCAAAAATTGCCATGGGCCCCCCCCCAACCACATTGGCCCCAATATCCACCTCTCCAAACATTGCCTCCAATGTCCACCTCTCCACACATTGCCTCCAATGTCCACCTCTCCACACATTGCCCCCAATGTCCACCTCTCCACACATTGCCCCAATGTCCACCTCTCCACACATTGCCCCCAATGTCCACCTCTCCACACATTGCCCCAATGTCCACCTCTCCACACATTGCCTCCAATATCCACCTCTCCACACATTGCCCCAATGTCCAGCTCTCCACACATTGCCCCAATGTCCAGCTCTCCACACATTGCCCCCAATGTCCACCTCTCCACACATTGCCCCAATGTCCACCTCTCCACACATTGCCTCCAATGTCCACCTCTCCACACATTGCCCCAATGTCCAGCTCTCCACACATTGCCCCAATGTCCACCTCTCCACACATTGCCCCAATGTCCAGCTCTCCACACATTGCCTCCAATGTCCAACTGTCCACACATTGCCCCCAATGTCCACCTCTCCACACATTGCCCCCAATGTCCACCTCTCAACACATTGCCCCCAATGTCCAACTCTCCACACATTGCCCCCAATGTCCAACTCTCCACACATTGCCCCAATGTCCATCTCTCCACACATTGCCTCCAATGTTCAACTGTCCACACATTGCCCCCAATGTCCACCTCTCCAGACATTGCCCCCAATGTCCAACTCCCCACACATTGCCCCAATGTCCATCTCTCCACACATTGCCTCCAATGTTCAACTGTCCAGACATTGCCCCCAATGTCCACCTCTCCACACATTGCCCCCAATGTCCAACTCTTCATATATTGCCCCCAATGTCCACCTCTCCACACATTGCCCCAATGTCCACCTCTCCACACATTGCCCCCAATGTCCAACTCCACACTTTGCCACCAATGTCAACCTCTCCACACATTGCCCCCTATGTCCAACTCCACACTTTGCCACCAAT
Source organism: Rhinophrynus dorsalis (assembly GCA_037306005.1). Classification (NCBI taxonomy): domain Eukaryota; kingdom Metazoa; phylum Chordata; class Amphibia; order Anura; family Rhinophrynidae; genus Rhinophrynus; species Rhinophrynus dorsalis. The sequence goes on along the minus strand of CM074724.1, from coordinate 394,383,965 downwards.
GTCCACCTCTCCACACATTGCCCCCAATGTCCACCTCTCCACACATTGCCTCCAATATCCACCTCTCCACACACTGCTCCCAATGTCCATCTCTTCACACATTGCCCCCTATGTATCACGGTGCCCGGGATTGCCCTCCGTGAGTGCTGTGCTGTACGGCAGGCGACTTTGCCATTACTTCCTGATAGTCGTGCTTAGGTGCATTCGCTATTCTTTTAGGATGATGGTAATTGCCAGATTGAGTCTCTCTGTCTACACGCTAGGCCTTATAGGCCTCAGCCTGCCAGTACTCCTTTGTCCTTTCGTGGTGTACCTGTGCGCTAAGCTCTTGTGTTATTCCGATGCTCTGACTCCTGGCTATGTTTAACTCCGGCTACGTTTGATCCCTGACTAGTTGCCTTCCGCTCCGGTCTGAACCTTGGCTCCATCTGACTACCCGATCCAGTCTGACCCTTGGCTCTATCTGACTACCCAGTCTGATCTTACTCTTGGCTTTGGCTGACTACCCGTTTCAGTCTGACTCCTGGCTTTGGCTGACTACCTGCTCCATGCTGACCCCGGCTCTGGATGACTATCCGATCATTTCCTACCCTTGGCCTACTGTCTCCGCTTGCGCTTACCGTGCTCTGTTGTTTTCTTCGGTTCAAGCAGTACTCAGTTACTGCACCAGACCGTGTCTCTGGTATTCCTGTTCTAACTGTTGCCGACGAGAGCCATTGGGTATACCCTACAGTTTTAGGGATCTCAGTCACAGTTGCCTGTAGGTTTACCCTAGCGTTCTAGGGGTTCTCTGTCACCATTGCCTGTAGGTTTACCCTAGCATTCTAGGGGTCCTCTGTCACCATTGCCTGTAGGATTACCCTAGCATTCTAGGGAGCTCAGTCACCATTGCCTACTCTCCCTAGCGTTCAAGGGAGTCCTTTTTCTGTTGCCTTCTACTACCCTAGTGTTCTAGGGGATTTCCTTTTGTTTTACCTGGGCATTTCAGCTTCTCCTGCACTAGTAGCTACTGCTATCCTTGTAACTATTGCATCCTATAGTCAGAGTGGTATCAGCCTCTGTGCAGTCGGTGGATTCTGTGCTGTCTCCATACCAGGCTAGTGAGGGTTGGGGAAGTGCTTAGGCACGGTCTCCATTCCTGGTCATGTGAGGGTTGGGGAAGTGGTAGGGCACTGTCTTCACACCTGGTCCTGTGAGGGTTGGGGAAGTGCTATTTGTATTTACTCTGTTCTTATTTTTTTATAAAGATATTGATTTAACTCTATCTGTACTTGTCAGTGTCGTTATTCCACAGTCACTCCGTGACACTATGTCCATCTCTCCACCCCAATGTCCACCTCTCCACTCATTGCCCGCAATGTCCATCTCTCTACACATTGCCCCAATGTCCACCTCTCCACACCAATGTCAATCTCTCCCCCACATTGCCCCAATGTCCACCTCTCCACACATTGCCCCAATGTCCACCTCTCCACACATTGCCTCCAATGTCCACCTCTCCACACATTGCCTCCAATGTCCACCTCTCCACACATTGCCCCCAATGTCCACCTCTCCACACATTGCCCCCAATGTCCACCTCTCCACACATTGCCCCAATGTCCACCTCTCCACACATTGCCTCCAATGTCCACCTCTCCACACATTGCCTCCAATGTCCACCTCTCCACACATTGCCCCCAATGTCCATCCCTCCACACATTGCACCAATTACCGGGACTGAGATTCTAACAAAATACTACTGATGAGCAGATAGACAAAGATTGTATCCAGTAAGCTTATTTAGGCAGTGGGTTTACACAATGGTGGTGCAGTGTGTGTGTGTGTGTGTGCTTTGGGAGGAGGGTGATTGTGTATCATACTCTCTTTAGCCCCACGGGGATCATTTTTACTTTTATTGTTATTGATGACCATGATGTTGTATCCCACCAATACCTAGTCTGCCAGCTTACATTATTCTCTGTTCATATTAACTATTCTGATCCCTAGATGTATATGCCTAGATTGTGTTAACAGTTATCTTATTTAAAGGGATAGTAATGTTTCATAATAAAAGCAGATCTAATTAATCTCCATAGTATTTGGACTTTGGAGAGTGTTATTTCAGTTCTGTCAGAGTTGTAGTTCAAGAGTAATTCAATGACAAAGTATCCCCCTCCTGCCCCTTTTACTGATGTAACACTGCTCAGACAGATCAGAAGGGAGGTGCCCAGGTAGACTGCAGAGAGGGACAATCTTCAATTAAGATAAGGGAAAAACCTGAAAATCTTGTCAAGGGGGCAGGGCTTCCATTGTTCTCATAGGAAGAAGATTGTCCCCTGCTGTTATCTGTCTGGTCTATGGACTGCATTCCACATCTGAGAAGAGATGGCTTACACTAGGTAAAAGGGGCGGGAGGGGAAACTTTGCTTGTGAATATCTCTCAAACCATAAAGGTTTGAGAGATAAGACTTATATCATTCTTCATGTTTTTTTAATGCCTACAAAATAAAATAAAGATAAAACAAAGTATCGCTATCCCTTTAAGTGTGATAGCAGTAGTAATATATAAGGGTATTCTATTATTCTTATCATATCATCCTTACCTGTGTTAGTTTAAATTCTGTTATTGTTTTATTACCAATAAATGGTTATGCTCTGTTTCTTTATTATTTTTTTCATGTCATATCAGGATATCCCACAAGGATCTGGGATTGAATACAGAGGAACAGGTGTCAAAGCCAAATAGCCTGAAAATAAGTGATTGATGGGAAGCAGAATAATTACTTGGACCTGATTTTAATACAAACCATTGAAGCTATTATTTCAGCCTGTTATATCATCTCGTTATCGTCATCCATCCATCATTTTGGACAATTAAGGAACTAGGAACTTGATCATTTATATTAGACTCTATTTGTTTTCATTTGAGAATAGTTTTACTGGTTCCATATTTTGATCGGATGAAACGATATATCGGCAATATTCGTTTTCCTTGAGGTTTTTTTTTTAATGGTATTATGGGACAATATTTGTTCAAATAGACATAGTTCTTTTTCAGCTTCATTTATATTATTGCATATAATTTATTATATCTCTCATTGTGAAATTATCCCTACTGTATTTTTTATCTATGTATTTGCATTTACCTAGTTATACAGAGTGTATATATATATATATATATATATATATATATATATATATATATATATATAAAATCAAAAAATAGAATGGGCAGCACCCGTGGGACTTGTTGAAGAGCTTTTAATATAGTAATTCAGCAAAAATAGGGTCAACGTTTCGGTCACTGCTGACCTTCATCAAGACACCAAATACAGAACTCACCTCCATCTTTATGATCAAGCCTGTCCCGGTGTTGCTCGAGTGGTTGGTGACGTCATCGGCTGATGGATCCGGATTGGATACCCTCCCAGCCGGACGTCACCCATTGGTCATTAAGAGACATGTGGAACGCGTGTGAGGCACAAGAAGCAAAGAGTGAAAGATCTCATTTATAAATGGATACAATACTTGATACAAAGACTATGTAAACTTGAGAACCCACCGAATCCCCTTATGGCACGTTACTTAGTATGACAAGAGGACACGGAAGGCATGAGCAAATCCGCTGCCCAACGCAAGACCGCTGTCACTGCTCAAAGTCAGTGTGCGGTCTCACATGAGCGCGAGGGATGCCCAAGTCCTCCGTGAAGAGAAGCACCTCTCGTAACTAAGAGACAGAACACGGCATAACAAAAAAGTAACAGAAGCTAGAAAGGACAAGTCCAGGCATAATAAAGCGTGACGAATGGTAATAGAGACAAATCTAGAGCGATGGGCTGTTACCAAACGTGATAAGATAGATGGATGTTATAAAAGTACACTTCTCAGCATGTCTAACATTTACTGGCTAACGTCGTGCCACCCACGGTGTGTCCCAGTGTATCTATAGTCCCAATGTCTATTTTATTAGTGTTATATCAATAAAAAATCATAGGTTGTGAGAGAGTGCTTTCCACCTACCTATTTGTTATTATATATATATATATATACAGGATTGAGCAAAAGTCTTAGGCATGTATGAAAAATGCTGTAAAGTAAGAATTCTTTACAAACTAGACTTAATAGTTTATTTTTATCAATTAACAAACTGCATAGTGAATGAACAGAAGAAAAATCAAGTGAATATTTGGTGTTCTTCTAACTCTCCAATTCTTCTAGGGACACTTGCACAAAGTCAGGGATTTTTTAAGCGTATAGTCAGTTGTATGATTAAACAATTAAACCAAACAGGTGTTAATGGTCATCAATTTAATATGTAGGATGAAAAAGAATCATTAACTGAAACAGAAACATCTTTGAAGAAGGAAAAAAAACTGAGTAAGGAACAGCTAAACTCAGTTAACAAGGTGAGGTTGCTGAAGACAGTTTACTTTCAAAACACTATGGCACAGCAACAAGACATAAGGTAGTTAAACTGCATCAGCAAGGTCTCTCCCAGGCAGAAATTTCAAGGCAAACAGGAGTTTCCAGATTAGCTGTCCAAGGTCTTTTGAAGAAGCACAAAGAAACGGGCAACACTGAGGACTGTAGACGCAGTGGTCGGCTAAGGAAACTTAGTTCAGCAGATGAAAGACACATCATACTTCCCTTCACAATCGGAAGATGTCCAGCAGTGCCATCAGCTCAGATCTGGCAGAAAACAGTGGGATCCTGGTACACCCATCTACTGCCCTGAGAAGTCTGGTCAGAAGTGGTCCTCATGTAAGTCTTGCACAGGGAGCCCTGATCTCAACATCATCGAGTCTGGGATTACATGAAGAGGGAGAAGCAACTGAGGTGTCTAAATTCACAGAAGAACTGTGATGAGTCTTCCAAGATGTTTGGAACAACCTACCTGCCTTAGCAAACTCTGTACAAGTGCACCTAGAAGAATTGATGCTGTTTTGAAGGCAAAGGGTGGTCACACCAAATATTGATTTGATTTAGATTTTTTCCTGTTCATTCACTATGCATTTTGTTCATTGATAAAAATAAACTATTAACATATCTATTTTTGAAAGTATTCTTACTTTACAATATTTTTCACACCTGCCTAAGACTTTTGCACAGTATTGTGTATATATATATATATATATAAAGAAGGGGAAAAGGCAGCACTCTCGATACTTGGATTAATGCCTGGGTGTCCGGATCAAACAAATGTATATACTGGGTAAATCAGCACTCACAGGACTTTAATTTGTGAAAAACAAAAAATGTTTATTAGATCTAATAAACATTTTTTGTTTTTCACAAAATAAAGTCCTGTGAGTGCTGATTTACCCAGTATATATATATATATATATATATATATGTATATCCTATATAATAATTTGCTAAAACGCGTGTAACGACTAAGTCATGAGCAATAGAGACTGCCCGCCCCGCGGCTGATACAGAGCCGTGGCCCTATTTCTTAAAATCGGTTTATGCATGTATCTCCTTTTCGTTATTGGCTTGTAGGTTTGGTGTAAAGCCTCAGGATCTCTATTCACTCACCTGTGCATCCTCAATACCCCTTCCTTTACTATCCTCTGAGTTCAACCTCATGACGATTAGAGCGTCTCCTTTTTAATCTCTTTTTAGTGTCTTCTAGGGGTCTGATTTCAATTAATTACTCTGCTGCCTTCAGCAGAGTCAAAGCAAGCAGTTCTCCAATGTATGTTATAGGAATTGCCGAGTCACTTCCTGTTAGTTTAACTTTCATAAAGTAATCACATCGTCACTCACTTCCTGACAATTTGAAATGTTATAACTTTTGAATAAAAAAACTAACTGATGTGGGAGTTCCTTGTTTTGCTCAGCAGGAAAAGTGCTATAATAAATAGGTTTCATAAAAAGATTAAGTAGAGACGGACATGACCTTGTCTTAGGGGACATTATACCCTCTGTTTGTTTGTAATAATTAAAAAGTGCTCTAAGACAGAATGATTAGATGAGTGTTGTACACATTTGATTAATCTGGGTGGGTTGGGCTAGCCAGTCCCTCAGCCTTTATGCACATTGGGAGTTATGCATATAAGCAAACTGGGGCAATTTTTTGTCAGACCAACTGCACTGTAGGGAACAAATAAACCTTTTCAAAAAGTTCATTGAATTTAAATGTAGCTTTTAAAGGGATAGTAATGTTTCACAATGAAAGCAGCTCCAATTAATCTTCTGTCACGGGGTGACTAGTCACCCCTAGTCACCCCGTGACATCTTCATAGTATTTGGGCCATGGAGAGTGTTATTTCAATACTGTCAGAGTTGTAGTACAAGAATAATTGAATAATAAAGTATCCCCCTTTGGCCCCTTTTACTTATGTAACACTGCTCACCTCATAGCAGCAAGACTGTCCGGATGGATCGCAGAGAGGGACAATCTTCAGTGATCATAAGGAAAAACCTGTCAGAGCTGGTGAACAATGCTGTCTCTTAAAAGGATAGTAATGTTTCACAATAAAAGCAGCTCCAATTAATCTTCATAGTATTTGGGCCATGGAGAGTGTTATTTCGATATGGTCAGAGTTGCAGTACAAGAATAATTGAATGATAAAGTATCCCCCTCCCGTCCCTTTTACTGATGTAACACTGCTCACCTCAGAGCAGCAAGACTGTCCAGATGGATCACAGAGAGGGACAATCTTCAGTGATTATAAGGAAAAACCTGAAAAACCTGTCAAGGGGGCAGGATTTTCCTTATGATAACAGTAAGTGCTGTGACCTGTCCGGTCAAGTGACCAGATTCCACATCTGAGGGGAGACGGCTTACACTAGGTAAAAGGGACGGGAGGGGGATACTTTATCATTCAATTACTCTTGTACTACAACTCGGACAGTATTGAAATAATACTCTCCATGGGCCAAATACAATGAAGATTAATTGGAGCTGATTTTATTTTGAAACATTACTATCCCTTTAATTCACTGAATGTTAGTAAAGTCTCTAATGCTGTCACTACGTAAAGGGTATGGGCAAGGCAGCCAATGGTGAGATACATCTGCCGTGACCATTCTATAATTTGTTTTCCATTTTATATTTCCTATGATCCTAATTATATGATAGTGTGTTTTTTTAGAAAGGCCTTAAGATGTTTTGCTGGTTCATGTAAGAAGTTGTCTACATATTGACTAAAGTTAGCTGTAACTGAACAAACTGATCCCTGGTACTAGTGGGAAGTCTGGTGTCTTGTTTAACCCTTTGAGTGCCAGAGGGGTACGCAACACATTGCTTTGCAATGCATTGCATACCCCTCTGGCACTCAAAGGATTAAATATTTGTGTATTTTCAGTGGGATGTAGAATAATGGAAATATAGACTTCATAGAGTCTAAATAACTGAACTAATTTTTTGTGATAAGGATTGCTTCCAAACTTCCTTTTAAAATGTTTATCGAATATTCATTAAATTCCACCGTAGGATCTGCTATCAATTTTCTGTATGTAGAAGAGTCTGACAGTAGTCTGTTAGCATGTTCCTTAAATTAAAGGGATAGTAACGTTTCATAATAAAAGCAGCTCCAATTAATCATCATAGTATTTGGACTTTGGAGAGTGTTATTTCAATTCTGTGAGAGTTGTAGTTCAAGAGTAATTCAATGACAAAGTATCCCCCTCCCGCCCCTTTTACTGATGTAACACTGTTCAGCCAGATCAGAAGGGAGGTGCCCAGGTAGACTGCAGAGAGGGACAATCTTCAATAAAGATAAGGGAAATACCTGAAAAACTTGTCAAGGGGTGCAGGGCTTTCATTGTTCTCATAGGAAGAAGATTGTCCCCTGCTGTTATCTGTCTGGTCTATGGACTGCATTCCACATCTGAGAAAAGATGGCTTACACTAGGTAAAAGGGGCGGGAGGGGAACTTTGCTTCTGAATATCTCTCAAACCATAAACATACATCACAGAAATCCAGCTTCGAAGGGGAGCGTGAACGCGCTCCCTGGGGCAGCTGGGAAGTCAAGCGGAACATTCAGTCCCGCAGAAAGCGGATGTGCCCTATTTTGATGGGCTAATATCTGCACTTGTAAGCAATGTTTTTTTTAAATACACCCAGCTCTAATCTAAGGTTAACTATTAAAACTCATTACAAAAATTTGACTGTAGATGATAATTCCGCTTTAAAGATAATTATGTGTCACAATCAAAGGTAAAAAGAAGGTGGGATGAACAAGATGAGGGAAAAGGGACACATAAAAATAAAATATTAAGGAAATAAAACATGTAGGTGTTTTAAAGGGATAGTAATACTTCGTTTTAACTTTATTTTATTTTGTAGGCATTAAAAAAACATGAAGAACGATATAAGTCTTATCTCTCAAACCTTTATAGTTTAAGATATATTCACAAGCAAAGTTTCCCCTCCCGCCCCTTTTACCTAGTGTAAGCCATCTCTTCTCAGATGTGGAATGCAGTCCATAGACCAGACAGATAACAACAGGGGACAATCTTCTTCCTATGAGAACAATGAAGGCCCTTCCGCCCTTGACAAGCTTTTCAGGTTTTTCCCTTATCTTAATTGAAGATTGTCCCTCTCTGCAGTCTACCTGGGCACCTCCCTTCTGATCTAGCTGAACGGGGGGGGGATACTTTGCTTGTGAATATCTCTTAAACCATAAAGGTTTGAGAGATAAGACTTATATCGTTCTTCATGTTTTTTTAATGCCTACAAAATAAAATAAAGATAAAACAAAGTATTACTATCCCTTTAAATTTAAAGGGTTAGTAATGTCTAAAAAAACTATTCTTCATTTTGAAGAGGTTAAAAAGTTGGCTTTAGAGGGATAGTAATACTTCATTTTATCTTTATTTTATTTTGTAGGCATTAAAAACACATGAAGAATGATATAAGTCTTATCTCTCAAACCTTTATGGTTTGAGAGATATTCACAAACAAAGTTTCCCCTTCCGTCCCTTTTACCTAGTGTAAGCCATCTCTTCTCAGATGTGGAATCCAGTCGATAGACCAGACAGATAACAGCAGGGGACAATATTCTTCCTATGAGAACAATGAAATCCCTGCCCCCCTTGACAAGTTATTCAGGTTTTTCCCTTATCTTAATTGAAGATTGTCCCTCTCTGCAGTCTACCTGGGCACCTCCCTTCTGATCTGGCTGAACAGTGTTATATCAGTAAAAGGGTCGGGAGGGGGATACTTTGTCATTGAATTACTCTTGTACTACAACTCTGACAGAATTGAAATAACACTCTCCAAAGTCCAAATACTATGATCAGGGCTCAAAATTTCCACTCGCCACTAGTCAATGGTGAGTGAAAATTCAGCCCTGGCGAGTAGAAATTCAGCCCTGGTGGGTATGTTATGGATTACAGTGGCGAGTAACTTTTCAGGTCTGGCTAGTAGCAAAGGACTTCACGTTTTAAGCCCTGCTATGATGATTAATTAGAGCTGCTTTGATTGTGACACATTACTATCCCTTTAAGTCAGATGGAATTTCACTGAGGAAGAAGTGAGAGTCATTTCGAAATGCGTTAGCTACTGCAAATTTGGACACTGCAAAATCACAGGAGAGGTGACTGAACTCTGAATGAAGGAGTCTATAGAGACATTCTAGCTACCATTGGTGATTTCATGCCAGTAGAGCCCCTGACACTGATTTAGTGGGTGAGTGGAAAAACAGACACTGTGAGGAGTACATCAGATATATAGGATTTGAACATTCCCCCATCCCGTTATGTGAAAAACTTGTTTTTCGGGTCTGTGCTATGACCAGGTTTCATATAGCTTTTCAGTGGAAATCTCTACCATTGGGTCACGATGCCTTGGATAACTGGATTTGGAAGTTGCTTTGCATGGAGAAACTGACCGCCTAACTCCGCAACTTCTCCTCCTCTTACCTCCATGTCTGGACCACTTGGATAGATGCAGTTACACCCCCAAACCTTCACCGGGAATTGCTGCTTTGCTGAGTCCCATAGGGGATTATTTGGTATATGTTCCTTCTCACCCCTGTTCCCCGTACAGTGTTTGCCTGCAAGATGGACACGTGTTGAGCTTGCTCCTGAGCATCTAGCTTCTCTACGCTGGCTTTCTCTGCCTCATCGACCCTGATCTCCCTGCGGTTGCCCTACTTAGTACCTCTATAGGGTACGGATGCCGAAACATAAACACAGGCTTCCGGGCAACTCGAGACGTCAGCTGAAACAGAAGCTGCCTCTGCCCGCTCATACGGCGGATATAGTTTCTCTGCTGCGTCAGACCATATCTATACCTGCGGATTCTACTTCACGGCCTAGCTCTCCTTCACGTCAAAACACTGTTGCTTCATCTGCTACAACTGACTGAGCTATTTGCCCTGCTTCACAGATGGATTCCTCTCCGCAATCGGATCTCCTCTCGCCGCCTAATAAGACGGACTTGCTGAGCCTGGTTTCGGATATTAAAAAGGCCCTGTGGGCGGACATAGCGGAGGTGAAACAAGAAATCAGCTCTCTTGGTCACCGCATACATGTCGTGGAAGAATCGGTAGAGGGTCTTTATTTTCAACTCCACAATTTAGAGCAAGTGGTTGCGGACCAGCAAGACTCTCTGACCTCCCTACAATATAAACTGGATGACTTGGAAAATAGGGGTAGAAGAAATGATATCAGAATATGTAATGTTTCGGAGTCTACCCCTTCTAAAGACCTATCTGCCTTCCAACAAAAATTATTTGCTCATGTTTTAGGTCTGCCTGATGATAGAGCGCATAAGGCGCTGAAACTACGGAGAGCCCCCTCTGATCCACCAAGGGGCATTGCGTGCAGACTACACTATTTTACTGATAAGGAGAGATTAATGGCTAAAGCCCAGGAAATGGATAAGATTGCATATGCCGGCTGTGAGATCCAGTTTTACCAGGGTACTGTTCACGTTACAAAAACGTAGAGCTTTGAAGTCCCTGGCTGACCACCTCAGAGGGCTGCAAATCCGTTATAAGTGGGGCTTTCCGTTCCACCCTCAAGTCCAACACGAGTGTTGCCCGTGGGATTTATATTTTTTGGGTCACGATGACTTTTGATAATTAGAGACTGCTTGTACAGATGTTGTGTTATGATGATCCTCTGCACCTCTACTATCTATGAGTCCCCCTGCATTGGGCTAGCATTTGTGAAGCTGGCCAGTGTGGGGATAGATTTCTACTTGCCTGCCTTCATGTAGTCCCTGTACTAGCACTATATAACGCATTATTGTTGCTTGGTATTTGACCCGTTCCCTGCACTCTCCTGCTGCGCTCCCTGCGCCCTAGTTTGTTCTCCTTCCCAGAACGCTGTCCCCGCTACATGGTATGGAATTGCCTAGTGAATATTCTTACATGCCTCTCATCATTCCTTAGAATGTCTTACGGCTATGGCCACTTCTAACTCCATACCACCCTTTTCTGCAGTTAACCCTGAATAGGCACATTGGCCTCTCAGTTGCGGTCATATCCATAGCTCCCCCGCTTACGTTGTAGTCCACTATATAGTCGCACTACCTGCGCCTCTAGGTAACATTTATGCTCCCCTGTACTTTGGACGATCCCTGTGGGTATCCACGCCCTGGAATGAACTGTCCTCTAATATATGTGAATTTTGCCTTTGAAGCTTTGTTGTACACGCTGGTGGTGAACTCTTCTCCGGACCACAGTATCTTTTTTGTTTATTGGTTACTGATTTTTTATCCAGTCTTACTGCGGCCCGGAGATCTTCCTCATCTGTGTGAATTCTGGACTTTTGTGTTAAGGCCTCGCAGAGGTCTTCCTTCTTTTTATTTATAATGATTTGGTTCATATGTTTGTATATGAGATAAGCCTATATACTCCTGTATTATGATGTTCTTCCCATGTCAATACAGTTTGTAACGAATATGCCCTTTGTCTTTGACTGGCATTTTGTACTTTTCAGAATCTACGTATGGCCGTTTTTCATGTTTTGTACCATTCTAGGCCTTCGGGCCCCTTTCGCTTTCTCCTCCTGGGACGCCCTCCCACATTTAATGGGACGACCCCCGGAATGCGACTTATTTCAGACTTGAGACACTGCCTTTTAAGTACTATTTTCTTTGACTAGTTCCCTTCTCCTCTTCCTCCTTTCCTTCCCGGACTCTCTCTCTTTTTTTTCTTCCTCTCCCCCTCATTGTGGACTCTTGCTCCTTAGGTTCTCTACACATTATTTTCCCATGTAGTTGATTATGACGGACTTGAAAGTTGTGTCCTGTAATGTTAATGGTCTCAACAGCCCTACCAAATGCTCCTTTTTGTTTTGGGAGCTTACAAGACTCCTGGCCCATATTGTCTTTCTCCAAGAGATGCACCTGGCACCTGGCCAACATCCCCAGCTAGTCTCTAAGCATTTTATCCGATACTGGCTAGTAACCCACGGATGATAAGACCAAAGGTGTAGCAGTCTTGATTCATAAATCCGTGCCCTGAACACACCTGGAATTCATGGCGGATCCAGATGGTAGGTGTCAAAGGTACTCTGGGACGACGCCCTTGCACTTTGACTAACATATACTGTCCGATTACTGGCCAACTCCCCTTCGTCCGTGGGGTTTTTGAGAGTCTGGACTTTCAGGTGGTGATCTTAATGTTTCACTTAACCCTAGTCTGGATTGTTTCTCTAAGCGGTCATCTGTTAGGTACTCTGTTTTGACAGCTATAGGTAAGCTCTTTGCATCCCGTAATTTGGTTGATTCCTGGCAGACTCTTCACCAGGTTGAACGTGATTTATCCTTTTATTCAGCTGTCCACCGATCGCACTTCCAGATTGACTACCTCTTTATTGATAGATTCCACTTAGATTTACTGACTCACGCTGAGGTTGGAGTAAGCACTATATCTGACCATGCACCTGTTTCCCATTCTCTTGCTTTTTCTACTTATTAGTGATGATCGAGCACCCCGATGCTCGGGTGTTCGGGTGCTCTGACCGAGCTCCCCCGGAGGCTCGAGTGCTCAGCCGAGCACCCGAGCCCCATTGAAGTCAATGGGAGGACTCGAGCATTACACCAGGCACCCCCTGCTCTGATGAGGGGAGGGTGCCTGGTTCATAGGAAAAGGTCAGAAAATGATGGAAACACCACAGAAATGGTTCAGGGACAGCATAGGGAGGATGTCTGGATGCATCTTGGACTCCAACGTCGCTGCTGGGAACGATGTTTCGCCCGTAGTACGCCATTTTTACAGACTGACCGTAAAACACACAAAAAGGAAGATAAAAACGATTTTAGGCGAAAAATTGTTACCAAACAGTATTTGCTGTATATTTACTTGAACTATCAGGATCACGTCCACTTCCCCGTCCCTTTTTACCCGCCTTCTTCATATTAAACGGAATATATGCCGGTAATCTGCGGCTAGGCACACGAAACAGAATGTAACGCTAATCTGCGGCTAGGCACACTAAACAATATGTGACGCTAATCTGCGGCTAGGCACACTAAACAATATGTGACGTTAATCTGCGGCTAGGCACACTAAACAATATGTGACGCTAATCTGCAGCTAGGCACACGAAACAGAATGTGACGCTAATCTGCGGCTAGGCACACGAAACAGAATGTGACGCTAATCTGCGGCTAGGCACAGTGAACGGAATGTGTGACGTTAATTTGTGAATTTGCACACTAAACAGAATGTGACAATAATCTATGGCTAGGCACACGTTTAAAATGGGCCTTTTTGTCGCTGCGTTGTAAAATCATTGGCCCTGTGCACCTAACAGAATATGTCAGCTTGTCACTGCACTGTGAAATATTTGTCCCTGTGCACCTAGTACAATGTCACCTTAGAACATGTCCCCCCCCCACAAAAAAAGGAAATTGTGCCCCCCCAAACAAAATATAAATGCTGCCCCCACACACAACAGTCCTAAAAAGGACTTTTGGGTCTTGAAAGAGTTTCAACAATTTTATTCTCCCTACACTGACTTCCTGTGCATCTAGTATTATATGTCACCTTAAAAATATCCCCCCCACAAAAAAAAGGAAATTGTGCCCCCCCAAACAAAATATAAATGCTGCCCCCACACACAACAGTCCTAAAAAGGACTTTTGGGTCTTGAAAGAGTTTCAACAATTTTATTCTCCCTACACTGACTTCCTGTGCATCTAGTATTATATGTCACCTTAAAAATATCCCCCCCACAAAAAAAAGGAAATTGTGCCCCCCCAAACAAAATATAAATGCTGCCCCCACACACAACAGTCCTAAAAAGGACTTTTGGGTCTTGAAAGACTTTCCCTGCCTAAGCGCATCTCTCCCTGGCTAAGAATGAGCCGAACTCGCGCGTCGGGTGCTATACAGCACCCGATCACGGGTTCTGGCCAGCCAATCAGTGTAATGCCAGCAGCCAACATGGCTGCTGGCATTACACCGATGTCAGAGCCTCCCCGCACGTTTATTGGCTGCGCAGCAGCCGCGAAACGTGTGGGGAGGAGACCCGAACATGGCGGGCGAGCACATGCGGTACTCGTACGAGTACCGCCATGTGCCGAGCAGAGCGATGCTCGAGCCGAACCGAGCTTCGGCCGAGCATGCTCGCTCATCACTACTACTTATCCTACTTCTACGGCTTCTTGGAGACTCAATGAGTCTTTGCTGGCCGATCCACTGGTTATGAAGCAGGTATCCAGTGCTCTCACACATTTTTTCACTGAATTTGACCCCAGATATTCCTATGCCTGTAGTTTGGGAGGCACATAAATGCATCTTAAGAGGGATACTTATCCAGATTGGCTCCCGTAAAAAGAGGGAGAGGATCTTCGCATTACTCAGTTGTTGCAGACCATTGCTACTTTGGTAACCAAGCATAAACTCTCTGTCTCGGACTCTCTCTTCAAGAACTTAATCAGGCTCATGTTGAACTTACTCAAATTCTCCAATCCCAATGCCTTAAGTCTCATATGTGGTTCAGGTATCAAAACTATACTAAGGGGAAATAAGCGAGTAAAATTCTTGCCACAGTCGTTAAAATTAGTGATGAGCGAGCATGCTCGGCCGAAGCTCGGTTCGGCTCGAGCATCGCTCTGCTCGGCACATGGCGGTACTCGTACGAGTACCTCATGTGCTCGCCCGCCATGTTCGGGTCTCCTCCCCGCACGTTTCGCGGCTGCTGCGCAGCCAATAAACGTGCGGGGAGGCTCTGACATCAGTGTAATGCCAGCAGCCAACATGGCTGCTGGCATTACACTGATGTCAGAGCTCCCCGCACGTTTATTGGCTGCGCAGCAGCCGCGAAACGTGCGGGGAGGAGACCCGAACATGGCGGGCGAGCACATGAGGTACTCGTACGAGTACCGCCATGTGCCGAGCAGAGCGATGCTCGAGCCGAACCGAGCTTCGGCCGAGCATGCTCGCTCATCACTAATTTTAACGACTGTGGCAAGAATTTTACATGGCTGCTGGCATTACACTGATTGGCTGGCCAGAACCCGTGATCGGGTGCTGTATAGCACCCGACGCGCGAGTTCGGCTCATTCTTAGCCAGGGAGAGATGCGCTTAGGCAGGGAAAGTCAGTGTAGGGAGAAGAAAATTGTTGAAACTCTTTCAAGACCCAAAAGTCCTTTTAGGACTGTTGTGTGTGGGGGCAGCATTTATATTTTGTTTGGGGGGGCACAATTTCCTTTTTTTTGTGGGGGGATATTTTAAGGTGACATATAATACTAGATGCACAGGAAGTCAGTGTAGGGAGAATAAAATTGTTGAAACTCTTTCAAGACCCAAAAGTCCTTTTTAGGACTGTTGTGTGTGGGGGCAGCATTTATATTTTGTTTGGGGGGCACAATTTCCTTTTTTTTGTGGGGGGATATTTTTAAGGTGACATATAATACTAGATGCACAGGAAGTCAGTGTAGGGAGAATAAAATTGTTGAAACTCTTTCAAGACCCAAAAGTCCTTTTTAGGACTGTTGTGTGTGGGGGCAGCATTTATATTTTGTTTGGGGGGGCACAATTTCCTTTTTTTTGTGGGGGGGATATTTTTAAGGTGACATATAATACTAGATGCACAGGAAGTCAGTGTAGGGAGAATAAAATTGTTGAAACTCTTTCAAGACCCAAAAGTCCTTTTTAGGACTGTTGTGTGTGGGGGCAGCATTTATATTTGTTTGGGGGGGCACAATTTCCTTTTTTTGTGGGGGGGGACATGTTCTAAGGTGACATTGTACTAGGTGCACAGGGACAAATATTTCACAGTGCAGTGACAAGCTGACATATTCTGTTAGGTGCACAGGGCCAATGATTTACAACGCAGCGACAAAAAGGCCCATTTTAAACGTGTGCCTAGCCATAAATTATTGTCACATTCTGTTTAGTGTGCAAATTCACAAATTAACGTCACATATTCCGTTCACTGTGCCTAGCCGCAGATTAGCGTCACATTCTGTTTCGTGTGCCTAGCCGCAGATTAGCGTCACATATTGTTTAGTGTGCCTAGCCGCAGATTAGCGTCACATATTGTTTAGTGTGCCTAGCCGCAGATTAGCGTCACATTCTGTTTCGTGTGCCTAGCCACAGATTACCGGCATATATTCCGTTTAATATGAAGAAGGCGGGTAAAAAGGGACGGGGAAGTGGACGTGATCCTGATAGTTCAAGTAAATATACAGGAAATACTGTTTGGTAACAATTTTTCGCCTAAAATCGTTTTTATCTTCCGTTTGTGTGTTTTACGGTCAGTCTGTAAAAATGGCGTACTACGGGCGAAACATCGTTCCCAGCAGCGACGTTGGAGTCCAAGATGCATCCAGACATCCTCCCTATGCTGTCCCTGAACCATTTCTGTGGTGTTTCCATCATTTTCTGCCCTTTTCCTATGAACCAGGCACCCTCCCCTCATCAGAGCAGGGGGTGCCTGGTGTAATGCTCGAGTCCTCCCATTGACTTCAATGGGGCTCGGGTGCTCGGCCGAGCACTCGAGCCTCCGGGGGCGCTCGGCCAGAGCACCCGAACACCCGAGCATCGGGGTGCTCGATCATCACTAGTTAAAATGCATTGTGATCAATTGTTTATTCCTCATATTCAAGACCCTGTTCATGGGTTAGTATCGAAAACCTCTGAAATACTTTGCGCTTTCCATGCTTACTACTCATCCTTGTACAACGTTTCTGATGCGCAATCTGAGACTCCCCAGACACATATCCCATCCTTTCCTAACTTTCTTACCAAAGCAACATGCCTACTTTGTCCGAGTCAGATTCTCTTTCCTTGGAGGCCCCATTTACTAATGAGGAACTGGAGTCTGCTCTGCACACAACCCCACCTGGGAGAAGCCAGGGACCTGACGGTTTCCCTGAGATGTACTATAAATCGTTTAAACAAACACTGTCTCCGTTTATGCTAGATACATTCAACGCGATACCATCTGAGCCACATGGCTAGCTCAGTCATTGGAATCCATATTACGGTTCTGCATAAACCAGGAAAAGATCCTCAGCAGTGTGGCAGCTACAGGCGATACCACTGTTAAATGTTGACCTGAAACTATTTGCCAAACTGTTGGCTGTGCGACTACAATGGTTCTTGCCATCTTTGATCCATTTGGATCAGATTGTCTTTGTTTCCGGGGAGGTTAGTACGGGATAACACTGTGAAAGCGATTCTCTACTTCATTATGCCCATCCCATGTGCGGCCCATTCGCTTCCTCTCTCTAGACGCGGAGAAAGCCTTTGATAGGGTTCAGTGGCCGTGCATGGAAATGGTCCTTCGCTGGATTGAGCTGGGACCGAAGTTTTATGCTTCCATTCTCTCTCGTTACTTAGCTCCTGCTGCCAAGATAAAAGCTAATGTCATGCTATTTGATAGTTTACCCATTACAAACGGAATGAGACAGGGTTGTCCGCTATTGCCCCTCATTTTGGTACTAACTTTGGAACCCCTCTTGGCCCTCATTCGGATGGACAAAGATATCAGAGGCATGTCTATTGGCGCTTACACCTCTCATCTATCCGCTTTCGCTGATTACATACCGCTGTTTCTCACTGACCCCTTTAATTCCCTACCAGCATTACTCCTTTTACTTTCCAAATTTTCCACACTATCTGGCTTCAACCTAACCTCCCCAAGTAGGATCTTATGGGTTACATATTTCTGTCGCGGATCGGCAACGGCTTGAAGCCACTTTTCCCTTCAGATGGGCGGCTCAGAAACTTAAATACCTTGGCATCTTCCTGTCTTTTTCCCTAATGGTTTGAATTTATTTCAATTTCTCTGAACTCTTACTCTCCTGAAATCCGACTTTTGATGATGGTCTCCGCTATACGTATCTTGGGTGGCCATGTTCAATTGATCAAGATGATCGCCCTTCCTAAAAAATTTTTTCTTCAGACCATTCCGTTGGCTCTAACACCGTCTCTCTTGTTGGAGCTCCAACGGTCTCTGCTCTCCTACATTTGGCTCTATAAGAGATCTCGCTGCCGAGACAATTGCTTTACCTTCGCCTTCTAAAGGGGCATGGTGTGCCGAACATTTGCTCTTATTATGAGGCCTGTCACGTATCCATTTTGCTTAATATGTCTCAGGTTCTGTTGATTGGCGCTGCTTGGGTGTCAGTTTTCCGATCATTATTTCCACTTCATGATATCACGCAACTTATTTGGTGTCGGAAAACAGATGTGCCTAGAATTTGTTCTGCCCACCCAATTTGGCTCACGTTATGGTTTTCTCTCAACGTCAAACATGCTTGGGCTTTTCCTCTCCATGTCTCGCTTTGGTCAGCAACCCTAGTTCCCCCCCCCCCGCCTTAATTTCTACGTTGGTCTCAAGCTGGCATACTGACTTTGGCTTTGATGTTCTCAGACACAGGCTTGCAGTCTTTCCAACAATTGCAGCAATCGCACTCTCTACCGGACTCTGAATGGTGGAGCTATGGACAAGTGACCCACTTTCTTCGCCCTCATTATCCCAGGGCCCATACTTTGTGAGCTCGTACACCCTTTGAACAGCTTTATGATACAAGCAGCTTTGTCGTGAGGTCTATTTCTCGTCTATATTCCCTACTTTCAAACTTCCCTCCGAGGAGCAAGTGGGCATTCCAGATTGCTTGGGAGACTGATTTAGGCCTTACCCTTACGGAGGAAGGCTGGAAAAAAAAACCTCTCTCTTGCCATGACTTCCCTTACGTTTGTGTCCTCAGAGAAACAAATTATAAAATTCTGACTAGATGGTATCTTACCCTAGATAACTGTAAAAAGACACAAAAAAGAAGGCACTCCTAGTGTAGTATCCTCAGGTGCTACCCTTCCCTTGAATCACAGATTTTATACTCACACTTTTTAGTGGCCGATGCTACACATACCCCTGATAAGCTAGCCAGGATCTTTCCCACCTCATCTGACGTATGTTGGAGGTGTCAGTCACATAGGGGTCATATATCACATATTTGGTGGTCTTGTCCAGATATAACCCCTTTTTGAGCTGACGTGTTCAATGAACTCTGTCACCTGTTACCGGATTTATTACCACCCTCCCCCCAACTTGTTTTACTGAATATACTGCCTGCCTCCCACAAACTCTCTGCTGTACCTCAGTACCAGTGGCTGCTCTCATCGTTGCTAAGGCTTCTATCCCACTGCACTAGAAGTCCGTGACTCCTCCCACACTGGGCTAATGGAAAAATCGCTTGCAAGACTACTTTTTATTAGAGAAGTATCACGCATCTGTTACGGGCAAACTTGAGATCTTTAATAGGACTTGGTTTTTATGGAATGCTTATTTCCTTACCAATCCTACAGTGCATCCTCTGAACACAAGCTGTTAGCGTTCGGGACGCTTCTACTTTCATACTCCTACCAAGGAGTCCAAGGTGTCAAGAGTTCACCTGGATCCTCATTTCTTTATCTCCTGTTTTCCTTCCTCTTTTTTTTCCTCTCTTCCCTTCCTCTATCTCTCCATACCCACGCTTTCCCATATACATCTTCCAATGTTCCCAAGCCCACACTACCTCTCTTTCACTCCTCTAAGTGTAACATAGTAACATAGTAGATAAGGCTGAAAAAAGACATCAAGTCCAGCCCATGCCAATAACACACCTGTTGATCCAGAGGAAGGCAACAAAAAAGCCCTCTGGAGCAATTTCCAATGTAGGTGTGTAGGTGTGTGTGTGTCAGATAGTTCCCCGGATCAATATCCTATTTGCTTTGAAGACATCTGTCATAACTGTCAATATTGTTCTGTGGTAGATAGGCATCCATTGCTTTTTTGAATGCAGTTACATTATCTGCAAGCACAACATCCCGAGGCAAAGAATTCCATAGCCTTACCGCCCTTTCTGTAAAGAATCCCTGCCTGTGTTGTAGTCGAAAGCGCCTTTCCTCAAGTCTTAATGGATGACCTCTTGTTCTTAGCTCAGCTCTTTGCATAAACAATTCATTGGATAGTTCTTTGTATTGACCTTGAATGTATTTGTAAATGGTTATCATATCACCTCTTAGACGTCTCTTCTCTAATGTAAATAAACCCAGTTTGGCTAGTCTCTCTTTGTAACTCAGATCCTCCAATCCCTTTATCAGTTTTGTTGCACATCTCTGCACCTTTTCCAGTTCAGTAATGTCTTTTTTTAGAACAGGCGACCAAAATTGTACTCCATATTCTAGATGAGGCCTAACCAAGGATTTATACAGCGGTAGGATAATATTAGCATCCCTTGCTTCTACACCTCTTTTTATGCAGGCTAGTACTCTGTTTGCTCTTGCAGCAGCTGAGTGACTCTGCACACTGCTGTGAAGTCTATTGTCTATCAGTTCTCCTAAATCTTTCTCTAATGAGGATTTCCCAAATTGTTTCCCATTTAGAGTATATGTAGCAAGTTTGTTTCTACAACCCAAATGCATAACCTTACATTTATCTACATTAAATGACATTAAGTGAATGCGGCACTTAATGATGCTTCCTTGTCCCTCAGTCTACTTGATGTTGATTACGCTGCCTATGTATATTCTCAGTGATTACCGTCAATGCCTATGTTATAGTATCATTAGCTTTCTCTTTTCTATGTCCTATTGTAATGTATGTTTCTTTCTCTAATCCTATATAATAATTCACTAAAATGTGTGTAACGACGCAGTCATGCGCAGTAGAAACTGCCGGCACCATGGCTGATACAGAGCTGGGCGCTCCTTCGGAGCGTTCAGCTCTGTATCAGCCGCGGCGCGGGCAGTCTGTACTGCGCATGACTGCCCCATGACCGGCTGGCAGTGGCACTGTGGCCTGTGCAACGGGATCTTCAACTAGTCTTCAATAAACGTTTAAAAAAATGAACAACCATATATGACACATATACTGGATATATCCTGGTTATGACTTTACTATTTATTGATTTTTGTGATTTATCCATATCCTGTTATCAGGCAGAAGATCTATATCTTGTCTGTGGAAGTTGTGCACATTTATTATATATATTTTTTGTGTTAGGGTGTTTTGAGATTTATCGGGTGAATATAGGGTTTTATAGATAGTGCACCATATATTTTTTTGTCCTAGCGGCTTGTGTTGTGTGAAACCACTTATCATTGTTTTAGATTATACTTTATCTATATGCAGTGGCGTAACAATAGGGGTCGCACCTGCGACCGGGCCCGCCGCTCCAAGGGGCCCGGCCGCCCCCTGCGAACCCATCGCCACTCGCCCGCAGCAGCTCAGCTGATCTCCCGGCTCTCTAGTAATGCAGAGCGCTGAGAGATGACATCATCTCCTAGCGCTCTGCATAACTGAGAACCGCGCGGGAGCGGGTGATGGAGGTAGGAGATGAACATTGGGCAATGAGGAGACGGACATGGAGCAATGTGAAGAGTGGGGGCCCGGCGGCAATTTCTGCACCAGGGCCCGGTGACTTCTAGTTACGCCACTGTCTATAACAGTGGTTCTTAGCTCCAGTCCTCAGGATCCACTAACAGACCAGGATTTGATGATTTCCTTGTTAGAGCACAGGTGAGTTAATCAATGTGAATGAGCCTCTGATCACATGATTTCCTTGTTAGAGCACAGGTGAGTTAATCAATGTGAATGAGCCTCTGATCACATGATTTCCTTGTTGGAACACAGGTGAATTAATCAGTGTGAATGAGCCTCTGATCACATGATTTCCTTGTTAGACCACAGGTGAGTTAATCAGTGTGAATGAGCCTCTGATCACATGATTTCCTTGTTAGACCACAGGTGAGTTAATCAATGTGAATGAGCCTCTGATCACATGATTTCCTTGTTGGAACACAGGTGAGTTAATCAATGTGAATGAGCCTCTGATCACCACACCTGTGCTCTAGCAGAGAAATCCATAAGTCCTGGCCTGTTAGTGGGTCCCGAGGCCCGGAGTTGAGAACCACTGGTCTATAAGGATATCCTTGGGTTTATTACTAGTGTTGAGCGAGCACCCGGATGCTCGGGTGCTCGGGTGCTCTGACCGAGCACCCCCTGAGGCTCGAGTGCTCGGCCGAGCACCCGAGCCCCATTGGAATGAATGGGGCGACACCAGGCACCCCCTGCTCTGATGAGGGGAGGGTGCCTGGTCAATGCCCCCTTCATCTCCGCTATGCCCCCTTCATCTCCGAATGCCCCCTTCAGCTCCGCAATGTCCCCCTTCAGCTCCGCTATGCCCGTCTTCCACAATGTGCCCCTTCATCTCCGCTATGCCCCTCTTCCACAATGTGCCCCTTCATCTCCGCTATGCCCCTCTTCCACAATGTCCCCCTTCATCTCCTCTATGCCATAGAGGAGATGAAGGGGGACATTGTAGAAGAGGGGCATAGCGGAGATGAAGGGGCACATTGTGGAAGAGGGGCATAGCGGAGATGAAGGGGCACATTGTGGAAGACGGGCATAGCGGAGATGAAGGGGGACATTGTGGAAGAGGGGCATAGAGTCTATGCCCCTCTTCCACAATGTCCCCCTTCATCTCCGCAATGCCCCCTTCATCTCCGCAATGCCCCCGTACCTCAAGTCCCTGGTGGTCCAGCGGAGCGTCTTGTGATCTGTGCCTCTTCCGGCACAGATCCCCGCCACCCGAACATGGCGGGAGAGCACATGGCGGTACTCGACGAGTACCGCCATGTGCCGAGCAGAGCGATGCTCGAGCCGATCCGAGCATCGGCCGAGCACGCTCGCTCATCACTATTTATTACCTCCTACATCCATCCTTATATATTTTATTCCACCATTACATCAGGGCTTAAAAGTTGAAGTCCTTTGCTACTAGCCAGACCTGAAAAGTTACTCGACACTGCAAGCCAAAACATACCCACCAGGGCTGAATTTCTGCTCGCCATTGGCTAGTGGCGAGTGGCAATTTGAGCCCTGATTATAGTATCATGTATACTGTTTGGAATGTTTTTCCTTGATCCCTAATAATATTTGCTGATTGTTCACAGATGATATATTTTGCATTTTATATACAGGCACTTTGGAATTGTTTGATGCCCAATGTGGATAGCATATCGTTTCCCATGGCTTCTTTTGCCCTGTAGGAGTCCAGTATAATACTGTGGTATAGGCTTTTGTATATAGAGCTTTCCTATATGTTAGTTGCCTGATAGGACAAAAAAATCATATAAATGTTCTTACTGTCTATAAGGTGTGTTTGTTTTCTGTTTTCTGGGGACATGCACTGTGTATAAGATATAACTTCTTGAAGTTTTACTTAGATTTTATGGTACCGGTACCATTAATTATATAGTACGTGTTTAAAGGGATAGTAATACTTCATTTTATCTTTATTTTATAGGCATTAAAAAAACATGAAGAACGAAATAAGTCTTATCTCTCAAATCTTTATGGTCTGAGAGATATTCACAATCAAAGTTTCCCCTCACTGACCAAAACAGTCAAGTCTGCCATCTAGCGGTCATATTTGGAATCCGGTCCACAGATCAACCCGTGGCTCTTCAGCACAGCTAAGATTGCAAGAAATAAAAATAACTATTTCATTGGAAGGGTCTAAAAAGTGTTCTTGCAAACCAGGCGCACTTCGTATACTATTAGAATTAAGTAGTTCTTCTTATATCTCGCGATCTCAGCTCTGCTGTAGAGCCACGGCTGGTCCGCGGACCGGATTCCAAATCTGACAGCTAGAGGGCAGACTTGACCATTTTGGTCAGTGAGGGGAAACTTTGCTTGTGAATATCTCCCAAACCATAAAGGTTTGAGAGATAAGACTTATATCATTCTTCATGTTAATTAATACCTACAAAATAAAATAAAGATAAAATGAAGTATTACTATTCCTTTAAGAATGTCAGCCATTTGAGAATTCTAACACATTATTGTCATCTATTGCCACATATTTTTATTATTAATAAATATTACAGAATGATTTATCTTTTAATATTGTTGTAGTTTGTCTATAGTGCTAACTACTTTTACGGAGAAACAGTGGGAGCAGATTATGTTTCTGACCCATCATGTCTCGATCTCTATGAAGTTGCAGGAATCTGCATATAAACTTTTGTCTAGGTGGTATCTTACCCCGATAGCTATGCAGAAAATTGATCCATCCAGTTCCGGCCTCTGTTGGAGGTGTAATCTGGCCCTGGGTACTCTGCTTCATGTTTGGTGGGACTGCCCGTTGATTGTCCCTTATTGGAGAGCAATTTATTCGGTCATTCAACATCTTGTGGACAACCCTCCTGATTTTAGACCTGAGCATCTCCTTCTTCACCACACTCTGATGAGCCCTTCCAGGTATAGAAAATCGTTGCTCCCACAATTGTTAGCAGCAGCCAATGGTCTGATAGCATTATACTGGAGAAAGCCGATTGCTCCCGCTCTTTCGGTTTGGGTGGAGAAGGTCGAGGAGCTCAGATCCATGGCAAATCTAGACTCTTCCTCCCAGGTGGCCATAGCTCGATACTCTGAGATTTGGCTGCCTTGGATGCTATTCTTAGAGGGACCGGAGTTTCCCAGGCTTCTCCCCTTGGGGGGCACCCCTTCTTCACCCCCCTGAGTCGATCCCTTCTATCTTGGGTATTGTGAGTTGCCTGGTGACTTGAGGTGAGAGACCCCGCATGATAACAGTCTTGTCTGTTTCGGTATGTAATGTGCCAATATTATCTGTTTAGCTATGTTATATTGCAATGCCTATTTCTGTCTGTGTATTATATGATTGTGGCATTATCTATTGCTTTATTGTATGATCATTGATTCCCTCTCCCCTTCCCCTCTATCCCTGTTTTACTTCTGTACCCTTCCCTGACCCTTTCCCCTAACTAGGTTTTTTTCCTCTATTTTTGTATTCTAAACATCTAAAATTCAATAAACTATTATTGACATTAAAATGTAAATTTGTACAATTTGGATTTTATTTAGATACACGGACTGGGGAATTGTTTGGACAAATGGATAACCAGTATTTCACTGATAGATTGTTTTACGCCACACTACTGCTACCAAATAGGTATACAATTTGTAGAATGTAAATGGAGTTTTTTTAAGGATAAGTTATTTTATAATCACTCTTGCATTATCCCATTGTTACAGCTGTGAGTTTATAGATGCTAAATTGGGTGGAGTTGCCATAAAGATATGGTTCATTAATTCCATCCGATATCGACTGTTACACCTAATGGTGGTGCATGGGGAGAAGCTCATCGTTTTCATTATGGTGCCTGTAAACTATCCTCTTGGTGATGTTGTGAATCAATCATTGGACACTTCTCAAGAATTCAAGGGTTAAAATCCCCCTTTAAATCAGTGAGACATTTGGCAATATTTTTATCCCTTCTTGTGCATTTGTTTTAAAGGGATAGTAATACTTCATTTTATCTTTATTTTATTTTGTAGGCATTAAAAAAACATGAAGAATGATATAAGTCTTATCTCTCAAACCTTTATGGTTTGAGAGATATTCACAAGCAAAGTTTCCCCTCCTGCCCCTTTTACCTAGTGTAAGCCATCTCTTCTCAGATGTGGAATGCAGTCCATAGACCAGACAGCTAACAGCAGGGGACAATCTTCTTCCTATGAGAACAATGAAAGCCCTGCCCCCCTTGACAAGTTTTTCAGGTTTTTCCCTTACCTTAATTGAAGATTGTCCCTCTCTGCAGTCTACCTGGGCATCTCCCTTCTGATCTGGCTGAGCAGTGTTAAATCAATAAAAGGGGCGGGAGGGGGATACTTTATCATTGAATTACTCTTGAACTACAACTCTGACAGAATTGATATAACACTCTCCAAAGTCCAAATACTATGATGATTAATTAGAGCTGCTTTTATTATGAAACATTACTATCCCTTTAAGCTAGAATTGTCCCTCTCTGCTGTTATACATAAGACCCATTGTATAAATTTCCTTGTGCATTTCAGCATCGTGAAGGTACAAAAGGGGCGAGATTAGCTGAGTTCTTCCCCTGGCAGTGCCCTGTGAATAGATGTGCAGAGATCACCAAACAAAGCCATCCTTTCAGTCCTTCCAAAATCCCTGATTCCGGGTAATGACAACTACAGTGCATAATATAAAGTGATTTGTGTTGTGCTACACTGTCATGTAGAATGAACATTGAAGGGTTATATTACAGTCCAATCAAAATATAAAATTCTCTTTGATCTATTTTTCAACCAATGGATACTTTCATGAGTGAGACATCGGTAGAGGAATGATGTCCTAGTGATGTCGCCCATTCAGAAAGGTCTTTCACACTGGGGAATATTGCCTCTCATTAAAGGGATAGTAATGTTTCATAATAAATCAGCTCTAATTAATCATCCTAGTATTTGGACTTTGGAGAGTGTTATTTCAATTCTGTCAGAGCTGTAGTACAAGAGTAATTCAGTGACAAAGTGTCCCCCTCCCGCTCCTTTTACTGATGTAACACTGCTCAGCCAGATCAGAAGGGAGGTGCCCAGGTAGACTGTAGAGAGGGACAATCTTCAATTAAGATAAGGGAAAAACCTGAAAAACTTGTCAAGGGGGACAGGGCTTTCATTGTTCTCATAGGAAGAAGATTGTCCCCTGCTGTTATCTGTCTGGTCTATGGACTGGATTCCACATCTGAGAAGAGATGGCTTACACTAGGTAAAAGGGGCGGGAGGGGAAACTTTGCTTGCGAATATCTCTCAAACCATAAAGGTTTGAGAGATAAGACTTATATCATTCTTCATGTTTTTTTAATGCCTACAAAATAAAATAAAGATAAAACGAAGTATTACTATCCCTTTAAAGCACTTTGGAGAAAGCAAACATTGTATACACTGATTTCAATGCACAGGGTGAATTATGGGATGCTAGTGCCAGAGAGAAGTGCTCTGCTCTATCATATTGGCCTTATACCCGAACAGCAGAAAGGATAAGTGGTCAACATATCTGCTTGAGAGCCCCTGAATACCTTTTACGCATGCTACATTGAATACCTTTTACGCATGCTACATTGAATACCTTTTACGCATGCTACATTGAATACCTTTTACGCATGCTACATTGCAGGCTGACTTGCTCATTGTAAATTCAGTGAATGTCCGACTCATGTAGGTGTCAGCCAGTCTTGTTAAAGCGGAACTGTCAGTCAAATTTAAGGTCCCCCCCAAATCATTATACACACAGCGATACGCATGTCCATGCTAGTATTATTCTGAATAAGTCCTGTGTTACTGAGAAATCCAACTTGTTCCAAGACGCACAGGAAGGCATCTTGTTGTACCGGCATCTGTGTGTCTGCATCGCAGTTCCTT
This sequence comes from Rhinophrynus dorsalis, assembly GCA_037306005.1. Lineage (NCBI taxonomy): Eukaryota > Metazoa > Chordata > Amphibia > Anura > Rhinophrynidae > Rhinophrynus > Rhinophrynus dorsalis. The sequence continues at coordinate 394,356,330 of CM074724.1, read as the reverse complement.
CCTGTACCTTAAAGGAGCAGTAAACTTTTTTTTTATGAAAAAATATATATTGTAGGGATTTTCCTATTGAGTAAAATAAGGGTACTCCCACTGCCGAGAGGTTTATATTTACAGAGTTATTACACTTTAAACCCATGTTTTTTTACATTAGCAGTGCCCTCTAGTGGTCGAATTCTAATTAGATTTGCTGTTAGATTCTATTGGAGAGGAAAGTCAGGAAAGTCAGAGACATACAGTTCTCCATAGAATGTGATAGAAACTGCTGAGTCACTTCCTGTCAGTTAGAACTATCAGGAAGTAAACAGTAAATTCACTTCCTGTCAGTTAGAACTATCAGGAAGTAAACACAGTAAAATCACTTCATGATTATTTAAACTGCTATAAATTTTTGAATAAAACATCTGACAGTGATGGGAGTGACCTTGTTTTATTCAGCAGGAAATGTCTGTAAAATATGCGTTTTCATAAAAAAAAGTTTACTGCTCCTTTAAGGTACAATGCAACTCCACCTCACCAATCCTGGAGGACAGGGCAGGCTCACAGATGCCTCTTTGACAAGATGTCTATTCCGATGCCTGCCTGTTCGCCTCAGAACAAGTTGTATTTCTCAATAATGCCAGACATATTCAGGATAATATGCTATATCCATACTGATTTGGGAGGCACTTTAATTTGAGTGATGATTCTGCTTTAAGCCTGAAGGAGTGACCTAGTTCTCTCAAAATCTTGCATCTTAGTGCCAGTTAGCCAATAGAGGTATTATTTTTACTCTGTCATGTTCAGCTGATGCTCATGTGGGCCGGCCATCAGCAACATCACCCCAATGATAGGAACAAAGAGAAGATCCGTGTAGAGCGAGGGTGATGGAAATGAGATAGGGAGGCTGCCATATTGCTGTGTGAAGCAGCCGTTCCTGTTCCGGATGGATGTCCATAGCCATGTGTTGTATACTTCTCTGGAAATGGAAGGGTTAGGGTGCTTTATGGCCTACAGACCATATACACAAAGTAATTTGTGGGCTAACAAACGGCACAGTGGGAAACATAAAACTTCCCCTAATTCCCATTTATTTAAAGGGAGGATTTAACACCTTGAAGACAGAGAGGTCAATGTGTCGGAGACCACGCTATCATTCAAGGGGTTAAAAGCATCATTTAAATGAGTAAGGATTTTTTTTTGTTCCCTGTGATGAGTTGGTCTGTGTCAGAATTGTTCCACTTTGTTTCTGCATGTTGCCCTTAAAGGAACACTAACCTCTCCTAATTATAACTCCCCCCCCACACACACACACAGAAACTTAATCAGGGCAGAACGTTTTAACCCTTTGAGTTCCACAGAAGTATCCAATGCATTTCAACACAATGTGTTGGATACCTCTCTGGCACTCAAAGGGTTACTAGTCACAATGTAGCAACTCTGGGTGGATTGGTTCCACAAAATGGGCCTTTAATCTGGATAATGGGGACATGATAGAAGAATATAAAGACTTATTAACCGTCCTACTATATAAAAATTGTCTTCCAGAATATGCCCTTATCCGCTCTGCCAAAAGCTGTTGGCATCACTTTAATCACGGGCAAACGTGCAGAAAAACACAAGAAAAAAGGGACAAAAAAGCTTGTCTCAATGTAGTAGTCTCTTCAACAGCAATATTTTTCCAACCCACCACATGGTGGCGCTGACAGGACAGCTTCTTTATAGGATAAAAGACCTCCCTCCTTAAAACTGCTCCTCCACTCACTGTCACCCTGATCTCCTAACCCTAGTGGTATGTCTCAGTTTATCAAATATTGCCATGTCAGCAATTAGAATTAAAGAAACTCTTTATGGGAGCAATATCATAAACAATAAAATCAACAGTAAAAACATATTAAATCTTACACTGCGCATTTCATTGGTGACGTAGAACTTCCCAGGAGGCTATCCAAGGGTAGACCATAAAACAGATCTAAGCCTGCATGAAACACGTAGGGCAAGATTTATATATATTTTTACTGTTGATTTTATTGTTTATTGTATTGCTGCAAGAGAGATTATTTCCCCTGTAACGAAGCTAAACTGGAGCTTGAATCAGTGCCTGCCATTGTTCCTCAGAGGCAAGACACAGCCCCTGAAATGCGTGAGTACCAACGTTTGATGAACTGGGAAAGATTGCTGTTTAGGAAGTCATGCCATCCAGTCCTAATTCAAGGGGAACTTTCACCCCAAATAAAGTTTACCCCCAACAATTACCCATCTGGTGATCAGCTGACCAACAGTAGTATTTGCAAGAATATTTACCACATTATAAAGAAATCCTACTGCTGCCGAGACTGACGGCCAGGCATCAGTGAAGACATCTTTGCTTAGAGGTGTCTGCGCGCCTGCGCTGTCCGTCCCGGTCTCCTCTAGGAGGCGCTGCATTGTACCTTAATGTACCAGAAGGGACTGACGGTGCAGGTGCAAATGTTCCTCTAAAGCACTGTTGCCTGGCCGTCAGTCTCCACAAAATTAGGATTTCTCTGTAACGCAGTAATTATTCTTTCAAATACTACTATTGGTCATTGGGTAATTGTTGGGGATAAACTTTATTTGGGGTGAAAATTCCCCTTTAAAGATTAATTTTGGAGAAACTAATCCGTGTAAACCTGACTCATAGGGGCTATTAGGATTTTCTGGCCAGACAAACCATTTACGTGCAGGAGGGGTAAGCAATGCATTGCATACCCCTTTGGCACTCAAAGAGTTAACCCCAGAGGGGTATACAACGCATTGCTTTGCAGTGCTTTGCGTACCCCTCTGGCGCTCAAAGGGTTAACGTAGATGGGGCTAATGTTAGGAGATGTTAGCGCTAGTTTAATGTCCCTGTAACATTTCTGGTAATTTACACACAGTAAATGCAACTCAAGTGAATGAAAACAGACGCAGTTAAAGATGTATATTTATCTTTATTGCTATTCACAGTTTAAACAACAGAACAGGTATGTATTTTATTGCTTCATAAGACAAATTTACAAAAATAATCTGGTTTCCAGGTATTGGCAACTGGTATCTAAACAGGATTCAATGGAAGGATTAGATGGCAGTGTTACTGTATAATCGGTTTTGTTGGATTCTTCTCAGCATGGCACGCAGGAGGATTACAGGGGTTAAGAATCCTAATTATCAAATAAATATTTTGTAGACTTTCCTTACACCCAGTTCTGAGAGATGCTTTTTTCAAGCATTATTACATTAACGTTTCATTATTATGATAGATTGAATTTGAAGCTATTTTGACCCTGGCGGTGCTGTTGCTGCATCATACATATGAGAATCTTGTGTCTGAGACACTCAGCCTTTGATGCGCAGTAATAGCAACAGCGCCACCTGGCTGTAACAAAAGCTTGAACTCAAAACACATGAAAAAATGCAAGTCTGATCTTTAACCCTTTTGAGTGCCAGAGTGGTACGGAATGCATTGCAAAGCAATGCATTCCGTACCACTCTGGCACTCAAAGGGTTATTACTTTTGAAAAAAGTATCTACCAGCATTGGAGTACCTTTTTTTACTCAATAGGAAAAATCCTTCAACATGTTTGCCTCTATAATTAGGGTTTACTGCCCCTTCATACCCGGGTAGTCATTCTCTGGTCCTCCAACATAGGAGTTGTAGTCCAAAACCGGATTATCTCGGGGTTAAAGACAGCTGTTGTGGACAAATGTATTCCTGTAAATTATTTTATAATCCATTCTACTTATGAAATTACTTTTATCCCCATTACTGCAGATCCCAGGATTTAATTAGGGCTTATCTTTATTAAAAAAAAGATGTAGTATAAGTATAGGAATATCCTATTACCCCTAATCCTGACCGGTACTCTAGACTCATGGTACAAGCTGTATCAAGCGGTGACAAAATGAGGCTGTGTATCAAGGGGAATGTAATTCTTCACTATACTGACTGCACTAGAGGGCGAATGACAAAAAGTCTAGTTGATTTAAATTGTGCTTTTACCCTCTTAAATATCTCAGACAGATCTCCAACTCATTGCTTTGTGCTGAAGACCTCCATAGCATTCAGGGTTAACGCCTCCATTTAAATTGGTATAAAAATAATTTGTTGGAGGGGGTGGAGCTTTAGTGATAGACTAAAGAGGAGATGTACTAAGGTGTGATAAAGAGGAGATAACTTCTCCAGTGATATAAACTCTCCAGTTCCTATGTTATTCTATGGGAGAGATTTAGTTATAGACTACAGAGGAGATGTACTAAGGTGTGATAAAGAGGAGATAACTTCTCCAGTGAGATAAACTCTCCAGTTCCTATGTTATTCTATGGGAGAGATTTAGTTATAGACTACAGGGGAGATGTACTAAGGTGTGATAAAGAGGAGATAACTTCTCTAGTGTGATAACCTCTACAGTTCCTATCTTATTCTATGGGAGAGATTTAGTTATAGACTACAGGGGAGATGTACTAAGGTGTGATAAAGAGGAGATAACTTCTCCAGTGTGATAAACTCTCCAGTTCCTATGTTATTCTATGGGAGATATTTAGTTATAGACTACAGGGGAGATGTACTAAGGTGTGATAAAGAAGAGATAACTTCTCCAGTGTGATAAACTCTCCAGTTCCTATGTTATTCTATGGGAGATATTTAGTTATAGACTACAGGGGAGATGTACTAAGGTGTGATAAAGAGGAGATAACTTCTCCAGTGAGATAAACTCTCCAGTCCCTATGTTATTCTATGGGAGAGAGATTTAGTTATAGACTACAGGGGAGATGTACTAAGGTGTGATAAAGAGGAGATATCTTCTCCAGTGTGATAAACTCTCCAGTTCCTATGTGATTCTATGGAATCTATGCACTAAGATCTTTCCAATTTCCTATAATCAAGTAGTGTCTTAAAAGCACATGACGGTGGGATAAGTCATCTCCACATTAATAATTTAGGATTTGGAGAACTATAATCAATGCTTGTTAAATCCAGACTGTGGTTTATTTGTCAGTTTATGAGAACTTGTAAAGTGTTGGGTATAATATACAATCACATTTCAGCTACAAAGATATAAAATGTCCTTGACACACCCAGTGTATCCACGGTTTGCAAATGGCTGCCAAATATCTTCTGCTTATCACATCTTTACGACAGCATCTGCTGTTTGCGGAGATAAAGACGGACTTTGACCTGGTATTCTGAATTGTACTTTTGAACCACACCAAACAGTTAGTTGTAAAGAATTATGGACTGTATACGAGGATCTAAAGAAAAGCAATTCGGGAGAAAATCAGCTGTCCAATCGGGCAGGAAAGTAACAAGAACATACGGGACCCTAACGTGAAATCCGTTGGACGCCTTTCTTCTGCTCACAAGAAAGAAAAGGAAGGGGCTCACCACTTATCTTACTTGGTGGTGGAAGTGTGTGATTATGTACTGAGCAGACCCGGACTGGCCATCGGGCATACTGGGCATTTTCCCGGTAGGCTGGTCCGGGGCCGGTCCGGGTGTTTAAAAAAAATTAATCATTAAACGAGTTTGGGCCGTCTTTCACTTTCTGAAAGACGGCCACCTCATTACAAGTTTCCTGGTGGGCGGGCAATCAACGTGCAGCGGTGCGGCGCACCGCACGTGATTACCGCCCCCCACGGGTTGCTCAAAAAATAAAAATGGGCTGCTCAGCCTTAACCCCTTAGTGACAGCCATGTCTGCACGTGGCTGTCACCTTAACGCCCGTCATACTAAAAAAAAAAAAATGCGCTAAATGATTCCATGGTCCCCGAACGGCGTGCAGCCGCATGGAGACCCGACTTCCGGTACTACTTCCTCTGTCACTAAGTGACAGTTTTTGTGGGACGTACCTGGTAAGTCCATTGTAGGGAAGGGGTTAAATGCCTGGGCCTATTTTTTGTCCCAGTCCGGGCCTGGTACTGAGCACCTGTCAGCCAAGACAGGTCTAATTGTAAGGGTGGCAAGGGCAGTGCTGATGGGTTCCTTAGATTTGGGGCACCCTCACAACTGCATTCCACGTAGATATGCCTCCATCACAGGGTTATGTTTTTACACCTTGAATTCTAAAGAGGTCACCATTGCACTGAGAAGCATTGTACTGGAACCTCACTACCATTCAAAGGTAAAGAGCACCATTTAAATCAAAGGGAATTTCCATTTGTCCCCAGACATGATGTTGGTTTCCTCCAGAATTGATCCTCGTTAGTTCTTGAATACGGCCTTATGTTTCAGCTTACCTTTACTGTCTCTCACAGTCTTCAATGTGAAACTTACCGGAAGATGGGATTTTAAGCCAGGACGTGCTAGACAATGCAGTATTCCCAAACTGAAGACTTGGCCGATGTAACCGACGGCATTACCAGACAGTATTAGACGAGTGTAACAAGATCTAACCTTGTCTGGTAAGACATCGGTCAGCAGGCACTGTTGCTGGATTGAGGCCCATACGTAGGTGTAACACAGACTGCAAACAGATGAAATACCGCAGGACTCCACAGATCACTTCCAAGCACTTGTTCATACCTTTCTTCTGTCACCAGGGAGGAGATGCATTAAAGGGATAGTAATACTTAAGTATTACTAATCCCTATAGTAATGCCCTATTAAAAATACATGTGTTGTCCCCAGTGTCATCTCTCAAACCTTTATGTTTTGAGAGATGATCGGTCCTAAAGTTGCCCTCTCCCTCCCCCTTCCCTGAAGTCAGCGTTCTAGCTGACTGCAGGGAAGCCTGTCGTACGACTTTCAGGCGGCTCTGCAGCACAGCCGGATCGCATTACTAAAAATGGTCTTCTACTTGTGCTTGGCTTGTGATTGGTTTGTGATTGGTTTGTGATTGGTTTGTGCTTGCTTTGTGATTGGTTTGTGATTGATTTGTGCTTGGTTTGTGATTGGTTTGTGCTTGGTTTGTGATTGGTTTGTGATTGGTTTGTGCTTGGTTTGTGATTGGTTTGTGATTGGTTTGTGCTCGGTTTGTGCTCGGTTTGTGATTGGTTTGCACTTGATTTGTAAGCACACGTAGAAGACCGTTTTAGTGAAAGATTTTTTTTTATTAATGCGATTGCGGCTCTGCTGCAGAGCCGCCTGATGATCTATGACCCAATTTCCCTTCAGTCAGCTACAACGCTGACTTCGGGGAAGGGGGAGGGAGAGGGCAACTTTAGGAGCGATTATCTCTCAAACCATAAAGGTTTGAAAGATGAAACTGGGGGCAATACATTTCTTTTTAAAAGGACTTTACTGTAGGGATTAGTAATACTTAAGTATTACTATCGCTTTAAGGTGTGATAAAGAGGAGATAAAACAGAGATAACTTCTCCAGTGATATCACTTCTCTAGTTCCTATTTTAGTCTATGGTGCCTATTCGCTATGATCTCTCCAACTCTGGATAAATCTTAGTGCATAGTCTCCATACAATAACATAGGATCTAGAGAACTGATATTACTAGAGAAGTCATCTCCACTTTACCTCCTCTTTATCACTGCTCAGTATCACACAGTCCCGTACTCACATGGATATCCTAATTCAGTGGTTTTGGAAGCATTTAGTTTAATATAATTACACCTACAACCCAAGCAGAGCTACCCAATAGGACTATGCACAAAAGGAGCAATGTTGGTGCAAACCACTTGCATCTTAAGGGGAAAAATAAAAATATCCATTGATTTAAAGGTGGCTTTTAACCCCTTGAATTCAAGAGAGGTGCCCAATGCATTGCTTTGCAATGATTTGGAAACATTTCTAGCATTCGAGGGGTTAAATTTCCCATTCAACCCTTTGAGTGCCAGAAGTGTACTGCATTTAGCTGTATTTAAGTGACAGTTCATGCAGCTGAGCTAATACTTCCTGGTAGGAAGTGACAGTTGTAAATGAGGAGCTATGTGGAATGTTTGTTTACTTGCACTAAATGAAAAACAAATAAAGTTACTGTAAATATCTTATAAACTACTGGTTTAAATAAATATGAGTAGCCTAAATATAGTTTGCTTTTCTCAGCTCTTTCAAAATACCATTACATAGTGACACTTCCACTAATACTTCTTAAATCAAAGGGCTCTTTTTTCCCCCTGTTTCTTATTTATTCCCTGTAATTCAGTTGGTTTGCCAGAGAATTGCACCTCTTTTCCTTAGCACATCAGCATCAGAGGAGATCAGATTAAAATATATGTAATTAAAGGATCAGTAACGCTGCCAAATAATAACCCCCACGTATCTTAATATATGCAAAAATTCCTAATGCCCACTATAAAACAATTCAGTGGATTTCATGCCCACAGGAGGCGGACATGATTCTATCTTCCAGGACACAAGGAACCCAAACTCCTCCCACTATATGATTCCTATGAAACTTCAGTGGGAGCAGCTTGGTGTAAAGAATCCTGTCTTCTTCTAATTAAAGGGATAGTAATACTTAAAATGTAAAAAAAAATATGTTGTAGGGTTTATCCCCCTGAGTAAAAAAAAGAGTACTCCCACCACTGAAAGATGTTTCATTCAAAAGTTATTCATTTTCAAAGTTGAAATTTTTTAGGTGCAATATCACAGTGGCCTGAAATTGTACAGTGGTACTGTTGCTACACCATCCTATGGAGATTTATGGTCCCGGGACCAAAGCTGTCCATAGGATCGTGTAGCAACAGCGCCACTGTACAATTTCAGGCCACTGTGATATTGCACCTAAAAAAATTAAACTTTGAAAATTAATAACGTTTGAATGAAACACCTTTCAGCAGTGGGAGTACTCTTGTTTTACTCAGGGGGATAAACCCTACAACATATTTTTTTTTACATTTTAAGTATTACTATCCCTTTAATGCTGCATGTCATCTTCATGAATATGGGGACCCAGCGCACGGAAAACTGATTTATAGTGGCCTTTTAGGTTTTTCTGTCCATATTAAGGTATGTGGTGGCTTTTATTAACTCTTTGAGTGCCAGAGGGATGAGCAATGCATTACTTTGCAATGAGTTGCATACCCTTCTGACACTCAAAGCATTAAGAAGTATTAGTGGAAGTGTCACTATGTAACAGGGAATTTTGAAAGAGTTGTCAAAAGCAACCTATATTTAGGCCACTCATATTTATTCAAACCAATGGTTTATAAGATATTTACAGTAACTTTATTTATTTTTCAGTTAGAGCAAGTCCACAAACATTACACATAGCTCCGCATTTACAACTGTCACTTCCTACCAGGAAGTATTAGCTCAGCTGCATAAACTGACACTTAAATACAGCTAAACATCTCAGAAACTATTGTTTGAAAGTAAAAATGAGTAATGTAATTATGGGGTGGTTTTAGAAATTATTTTCAAACTCATCTATTGTTACAAAATGACAGTTCCACTTTAAGAAACAAGAAAAATATGTAAGGGCATTTTTTTTCCAGTTGCCCGAGGTCAGTCGAACTTTGTAGTTGTGTATTGAGTCTGTCGCTGGCAGGACCAGCCCTGTAACTGCTGTATCTACGTTAGTCTTGAATAAATAAATGTTTAACAAAAGATGGCTTTATTACCTGCGCTGAGTTAATCAGCTCCTTCCCTCTTAGCAAATAAAGGGAGGGACAACGTTTTTTTTGTGTGGGAGGCAGGGAGACCAGGCAGACCCTATAGCTCTAATAATTTAAACATTTAATCATTTTTTTTCTTTAGTTTAACGATTTTTTTTCCTGTAAAGTAATTATTGACTTCCTCGTTGGGCTCGGAGGAAAAAAAAAACCCTAAGTCAAATAAGCCACGTTCTACAGGTTAACTTCACGTGAACAGGAACAGGTAAAACAACTTTTTCTTGACACCACCTGTCAAATTGGAAACGCTCGCTCGTGTTCGAGCTGCTAAACCTCACATTAGGGCACCTGCATAAAGGAAACCAGGAGAAATTCTGTGGGCAAACCACAGAGCTAACATAAAATGTAACGGAGGCTTTTAACCTCTTGAATGCTGCAGTGGCCTGCGTTAAAGACCCTAGCATTCAAGGAGTTAAAATTCCAATTTGAATATGCAGGGATTTGGGAAAATTAGATATGTTCCCTATGGTACATCAAACCAATGAAGTGGAAACCTTTCATGCATTCAAGAGGTTAAAATACCAATTTAAATCAGTGGTAATTTTGGAAAATCTATTTTGCTCTTTATCGAGAAGCAATGCTATGCGCTAGGGACTTTTCCAGCATTCAAGGGGTTAAAATTTCCATTTAAATCAATAGTAATTTGGGGAAAGAGTATTTGTTCCCTAAGGTGCAGTGGCCCATTTGGCCAGAATTTTTCCACTTTTTGTTTGGAAGGGAGAGAACCCCAGAAACGTTTGTGTTGGACTTTTCTTCATTAACCCCTTCAGGACCTGGGTGTGCGTGTGGAATGAATTGCTTCACAATGGATGCTCAGATGAGCATCTAATGGCATACCTCCCAACATTTCAAATTGACAAAGAGGGACACTTGTGTTTTAGGGGGTGTTGCTGGGGGTGTGGCTGGTGGGTGGGGCATTAACGACAATTTTTAGGCTATTTCATGACCTATTGATACCTCCTTGTGTAACCTAATAAATGACTTATAACAAGACCAAAGTATTTTATTTACACAGACTAATTTATAAACACATATACTTAAGTTTATACAAACATTAATGTGAGTTTTACTGCAATGTGAGCAATGTGATCCACATATATATACATCACACAGTCTGATCTCCTGAAAAGAGGGACATCAGGGTGGGAAAGAGGGACAGAGGGATTTGGGTCTAAAAGAGGGACTGTCCCTCCTAAAGAGGGACACTTGGGAGGTATGTAATGGAGTGAGAGAGCCTCCTGGGTTCTCTACAGCAGTGAAACTACAGGGGGAGCAGTGGGGTCAGTCATGATGGGGGCCAACATCCAATGGGGCCCATCAGTGTCAGGGCCCAATAGTTACTCGACTGAACAAAATGTTTTGTGTTAGCGGCCAAAAAAAAATGTTTGCATCAAGGCTTCTTCAGTGATTGGTTTAACCTTTTGGGTGCCAGAGGGGTGCACAATGCATTGCTTTGCAATGCATTTGTGCACCCCTCTGGCACTCAAACGGTTAAAGCATAGGTCGTCTGTACTACTACATGGACAACACGGTGTGTGTATGGGGGACGGTCACTTGCAGTTTCTCAGGTTTATTTACTACTAGTTGAACAGCCCGTTACACGGGCCACAGTGCCTCTGGCAGCCGGTCGCGGGTCTCCCGCGCCTCGGCTGATACAGAGCCTCTGGCAGCCGGTCGCGGGGCAGTCACACGCAGTAGAGACTGCCCGCGCCTCGGCTGATACAGAGCTGGGCGCTCCTTCTGAGCGCCCAGCTCTGTATCAGCCGCGGCGCGGGCAGTCTCCACTGCGTATGACTGCCGCACGTGCAGCAGTGTCTACTGTGCATGTCGGGCGTTACACACAACTTGGAGAATTATTATATAGGATAACCGTATCGCTTTTTTTTTTTTGGGGGGGTGGTTGCATAATCAGCTACTTTGTCCATTTTTCTCTTTGCGTACACAGCTCACTGACTCAGGAGGCGTAAATGGATAGAAGTACTGTTACTCTGACCTCCCTGATGTTCCAGGATCTACTTTTCTTTCCAGGGTAGCTGTGGTCCGCCGCGTGTGTGTGTAAACCTCACTTTGCAAATAGCTAGTGACGGCAGAACAATGCTTCTCTGCTGATTGATGGCTTCGTTATTGACATAATCCAACACTCTGGTCTGCGCTAGAAGCAATTTTTTTAAAACTGTTTTGTCCCTTCAGCTAACGGCTGAGCACATTCGCAGTGACCACTTGATATCTTGCGCCTTAATTTCATTGGTATAGTATTGATGAAATTCCGGCAAGCCCCGGCAAGCTTGTGATTTATTTGTAGGTGAGATTTTATTCCTATATTCAGCGTTTCACCTGGAGAAGTGTTTGCAATCGATATATTGTATGTTGGGATAAACTATCCATTCAAATATCACACAAGATTATACTTTAAAGGGAACCTGTCACCATTAAACAAATTGTGAGGTATTGAAAGAGCTTTCAAAATCACCTATATCTTGTACTGGCTATTTTTTATTTAGAAAAGCAGCTTTTGAGTTATTAAGGTGCATAGGTTATGCGAATTAAGGCATGCCGTGCACGCACTTCCTGTCTTAAGCCTAGAGTACTTCTTCTGGTACCGACTAAAACTGATTAAATAATTATCTATATAAATGTATCTTTCTTACACATAATGTTGGCTCAAAACCCACCAACGCTTTTCGATGGAAGGGTAGATAGAGCAGACCAAAGATAGTTTAAAATGTTATAGTTTAAAGTGACATTTTAAAAGAAACACATATTTCACTGACATACATGCCAGTGACTTGTCTGTCACTGAAATGGGATTCTTTTAAAGTCTCACATTAAATTCCTTCAGTTTGGTGTTCCCCATCTGCCCTTCCATCGACATATGCTGATGGGTTTTGATCCTATGTATAGTTCATCTGTGGGACCACCTGATTCTGTGTAGTATTTCCAAAACTTAAGGTATAAGGTGATAAATTCTCCAGGTCCTATGTTATTCTATAGTTATAGACTACAGGGGGAGATGTACTAAGGTGTGATAAAGAGGATATAACTGCTCCAGTGAGATAAACTCTCCAGTTCCTATGATATTATATAGTTATAGACTACAGGGGAGATGTACTAAGGTGTGATAAAGAGGAGATAACTTTTCCAGTGAAATAAACTCTCCAGTTCCTATGTTATTCTATGGGAGAAATTTAGTTATAGACTACAGGGGAAGATGTACTAAGGTGTGATAAAGAGGAGATAACTTCTCCAGTGTGATAAACTCTCCAGTTCCTATGTTATTCTAAGGGAGAGATTTAGTCCTAGACTACAGGGGAAGATGTGCTAAAGTGTGATAATGAGGAGGTAAGGACGTTTGTTAATTTTAATTTGACCTCAGTTGGTTTGCCCCAGAATTGCTCCATTTTCATTTTGTGCCTAATCTCTTCTCAGATCTTCTAATCAACAGTGTGGCGGGAGGTGACCATGTACATATATTTAGGTCTGATCTACCAAGACAACCCTGTTTGGTAACACATTTTTTACTCTTACATACCTATAGAAGCTCTGATGTCATGTACCTCTTTAGACTGAAGTTATGATATCACAGTGGCTGGATGAGTGCTTAGATGTGATAGTGACATCTTAGCTTATCATCTCGTTCCTTCTCCGCGATCTTCTGTAGTTCTCATTGAGAGGCATCGTCTGGAGCACGGCGTACATCGGCTCGCTCTTTAAACATCGTTACCAGACAGTGTTAGAAAAGGTCAAATAAATCCAGCACTGTCTAGTAAGATGTCCATAGAGGACCATCCTTCTGCCCAATCCTAGGAGAAGAGCAGACTGTGGATCTGCACAGACACACTCATCGGAATGCCCATGGATCCGTGTGACAATAAACATTACAGGACTAACAGAGTCGTATATTCAAAAGAAAAGTGTAGGAGTTCTGGAGCAAACCATTTGCACTAAATGGGGAGAACTAAAAATTCCAAGAATTCCCATTGATTTAAATGGGGGCTTTAAACTCCTTGAATGATAGAGAGGTCTCAAAAGCACTGGGGTTAAAAAGACACATTTAAATCAAAAGAGAATTTTGAGAAATGTTTTATGTATTTGGTTTGCTCTGGAACTACTCCTATTTCGCTTGCTGAATAAGGCCCCAGGAATGCAAAAGGTGCATCCTTAACCCTTTGAGTGCCAAAGGGGTATGCAACGCATTGCTTGGCAATGCTTTGCGTACCCCTCTGGCACTCAAAAGGTCAAAGTGGACCTGTCACATTAAAACAAGTTGAGTTCGTTTTACAGAAAATGAAAATCTGTCTATATGCCGTACAAGCCATTTCTCCTTAAATTTGATAGTTTTAGAGAAATTAATCTTTGTTTTAGTGCCACAGTCTGACACTTTATGCTAATTCGTTGTGCAGTATGCAAATGAGTTATGTTCCAGGCCAAACTTACCCCTTACTGTGTTATCAGACATACTGACAGTGTGTGGACTCTGTCTAGATTCAAAGGAAAAAATAAATCCATCACGCTCAAGATAAAATCACTTCTTTATTTGGAAAGTTACAGAACACTGAGAAAGATAGTCTCACGCGTTTCGCATTAGTTGTGCTTAATCATAGAGTTAACCATAGGGTTAACAGACAGTCTATGATTAAGCACAACTAGTGCAAAAAGCGTGAGACTATTTTTCTCAGTGTTCTGTAACTTTTCAATTAAAGAAGCGATTTAATGGGGATATCTTGAGTGAGATGGATTTCTTTTTCAATTGAAGTATTTGATAATTTTGGCTCGTTCGTCCATCCACCACGCTGTCTCCATACAAGATTAGTAATGGTGAGTGACACAGTTTATTCCGGATGAGATCGGTGCCGCTGTTCCTTTTGACTTATCTGTCTAGATTCATTCATTGCACAGCATGTGGGACTATTGGCCAAGCACATAAACGGATTAGCATAAAGTGCCATACTGTGACACTAACAAATAACGGTTCATTTCTCAATGCATTGGAGACCCCTCTAGCAATGCGTTAGAAATCCTATTTAAAACAAAATGAATTTTGAATTATAAGGCACAGTTAATATACCCCAGAATTGTTTCATTTTTCTTACTCATTCAGCCTCTAAGGGATCTTAAAAAAACATTCAGATAGGTATTATTAACTAGATAGTCTGTAAGGTTAATAGTTTGTCCAAAGCCTTAACCCTTTGAGTACCAGAGAGGTATCCAACGCATTGCATTGCATTGGATACCTCTCTAGCATTCAAAGGGTTAAATGTAACCATAAACCAGGTGCAGCCTTTTACACGATGAAAAGAGGAAATAAAGACGGGACGTACAGTGTTAGGTACGGAGTCATGATCATGTGGAAGTTCTCCATTATTTTATCACAATGCCCCTTTAAAATCAACCTATCACCATAAATAGGAACCGACTCTGAGATCATGAAAATATTAACCCTTAAATGTCCCAATAATATAGATTCTCAGCAAAAAGTTCTTGCTTAGTCGGGATTCTTTTAAAACGTCACATTCTAAGCAGAGTGTGGCATTCAGCATGTCGCCGTGATAAAAAGGGCGACATGAGAATCTCACCCTGCATAAAAGCGCAAGATTCTCATGTCGCCTCATGAAATGGCACTTCAAACCCGCAGCATCAAGATGATTCATATATTATAACTTTGTGTTTTAAGCATCGGATTCTTAGAAGAAAAATAAAGTAGTTAAAACTCTAAGACTGTGCATTATTTAGCAAGTTTTGTTAACCCTTTGAGTGCCAAAGGGGTACGCAACACATTGCTTTGCCTCTGACACTCAAAGGGTTAACAAAAGTTGCCAGCTTCATATTAGATTGTAATCTCTACCATATTTGATAAATTATGGTTAATTTTAGAGTTCTAACGACTTTATTTTTCTTCTATGAATTCGATGCTTAAAACACAAAGTTATAACATATGAATCATCGCAATGCTGCGGGTTGGGTTGAAGGCTATTTAAAGGGAAAGTAATGTTTCATAATAAAAGCAGCACCAATTAATCTTCATAGTATTTGGGCCTTGGAGAGTGTTATTTCAGTACTGTCAGAGTTGTAGTACAAGAGTAACTGAATGATAAAGTATCCCCCTACCGCCCCTTTTACTGATGTAACACTGCTCAGCCAGAGCAGAAGGGAGGTGCCCAGGTAGACTGCAGAGAGGGACAATCTTCAATTAAGATAAGGGAAAAACCTGAAAAACTTGTCAAGGGGGCAGGGCTTTCATTGTTCTCACAGTAAGAAGATTGTCCCCTTCTGTTATCTGTCTGGTCTATGGACTGGATTCCACATCTGAGAAGAGATTGCTTACACTAGGTAAAAGGGGCAGGAGGGGAAAATTTGCTTGTGAATATCTCTCAAACCATAAAGGTTTGAGAGATAAGACTTATATCGTTCTTCATGTTTTTTAATGCCTACACAATAAAATAAAGTTAAAATGAAGTATTACTATCCCTTTAAGGAGGCGACATGAGACTCTCGCGCTCATGTTGACCTTTTCATCATGATGTCACGCTGTTTAGAATGCAACGTTTTAAAAGTGAAGCTCTTAGTCTAGTCCAGAGACGCTCCAATTTGTTCGGTTTGAAACCAAATTAACCTTTCACTGCATTATTAGAAGTGCCCCAAGTGTGTGGGCTCTGCCTAAATGAGTTCATAGCACAGTGTGTGGCAGTATTGGACCAGCACATGAATTAATTTACATAGTCCAGACTGTGCCAGGTTCATTTCTCAAACTGTTTATATTACAGACAAATGGTTAACACAAGACATAGGCAGTTTTTACTTTACTAACGTTATCGTAGGGTGACAAGTCTTCTTCAAGTTAAAGACTTCCCCACAGAGGCATTTCTGAAAAATGAGCAACTATACGATGAACTCCACATCTCTTCATGACATAAAATATCAGATTTATCCACTAACCTCTGGCTTCTCACAGGCACGACACCTTACCCCACGCTGTGTGTGTGGGACGCCATAATCATCATTACCAGGCAGTATTAGAAACATAGACACCATCCAATGCTGCCCAGTAAGATGGCAATAGCGCCACGTATTCCAAAGGGGCATCTGCAAGAATTGGGCAAAAGATTACAAGCTAGAAGAGAGACAGGTGAAGCATCTTGGGGGAAGGAAACGGGGTTCTCAGTTAGGGTAAGAGTTAGGATGACCATGTGTCCCTGATTGCCCAGGAAAGTCCCATATCCTTGGCAGATCCTTTCCCAGACAATACAAAGTCCCAGAATGAAAGTTTTTGGTGCACAGAGTTCGAAACACTAGAGAGAGGACTGCCCATTTGACTACGGAGACAGAAAGTTACATGTGTGTTAAGCTACAGGAAAATGGCCTTTATGCAGAATTCAGAACACTAGCGTGAGGACTGCCCATTGACTTCTGTGACAGAATGAGACACATGTGCTAGGCTACAGGAAAATGGCCTCTACACAGAGTTCAGAACACTAGAGTGAGGACTGCCCATTGACTTCTGTGACAGAATGTGACTCCTGTGCTAGGCTACAGGAAAATGGCCTCTACGCAGAATTCAGAACACTAGCGTGAGGACTGCCCATTGACTTCTGTGACAGAATGAGACACCTGTGCTAGGCTACAGGAAAATGGCCTCTACACAGAGTTCAGAACACTAGGGTGAGGACTGCCCATTGACTAATGTGACAGAATGTGTTAGGCTACAGGAAAATGGCCTCTATATAGAGTTCTATATAGAGGAAGAATGAAGCCCCACTTCCTGGTACCAAACAGTAGCTGCAGTGCCATTTTCCTGTATTGTAATGCTACACTACGTTTTGTAGTTTGACATCCATTATTATGTAGCCCATCGCAGATATCATTTTCTGCCATAGCAGTCAATGGGCAGTTTTTCTTTCAGTGTTTTGAATTGTATACCCTGAGCATAGAATATGTTGCACATTGACATCCAGTGATGTTGCATAATGTGCACCTTTAGTCTTGGCAGTGTCCCAAAATGGTGGAAAATAAATGTGGTCACTCTAGTTACATTTATTGCTGCAGCAGGAAAATGAACATTTCCCAGTGGCAAGATAAAGTTAAATGAGGAGAAAACTTTTATTGTGAAAAAACATGTATTATATGGTTTTCCCTGCTGAGTAAAATAAGGGTACTCCTGGTCTTGGGAGATATTTTTTTCCAAAGTTATTATAGCTCAAATTGTATTTTGCATATGTGGGTCACTGGCTACAGTTCTTCATAGAATGTGAGAGCAATTAAACATTACGAGCCTTTAAGGAGCTCACGTCCACGTTCCGTCTGAACAGGAAGTTTACTGATATTAAAGTGAAAGGACTGTGGCACAAAATTTTAGAGCAATGCCAAGGAGTGAGAGAAGGAAAGAGAGGGGAATGAATGTGGGAAAGGGAAAAACGATCAAAGTTTAAGAAATGTAATTTGCCGAAAGAAAAAGTACAGAAAGACACAGAAAATGTAAATAGGGCCACTGAAAAATAGAATAAAATTATATTTTGATGATTCAATAGCAGATGCTTCCTATCTATATAATTGTTAAAATTACCTTTATGGAAACCTCAGGCTGTGTGTATGTATATCTTTATTTAAATGGTGACACTCAGTGTACGCAGCACCTTACAATAGGATGTGTGTTTAATTGTATAGTTGTACCAAGGGTTCTGTAATTTTGAAGGTGCAGATTAATATTTAAAATCCACGCCCTGTCATATAGTAAAAGTGCATTCACACTAAAGGAAATACCATTATTAGCCAATATTTCCAAAGAAGGTGTTATAACACAAGCAGTAACTTAAATGAGCCACTCCTTTCACAAGCCCTGCCCCCCACCCCATTAACTCTTTGAGTGCTAGAGAGGTATCCAACGCATTGCAACGCAATGCGTTGGATACCTCTCTGGCACTCAAAGGGTTGAACGCAACAGTGGCAACAGTCTCAGTAAATGTGCATTTAAAGGGACTGATATTGCTCAACAATTCATTGATCTCCTCCCCCAGAACTGAAAGTGTTAAATGTCAGTGAGCGGCGCGGGGGGGGGGGGGGGGGTTAATGCAGGCAAGCCTAAATTAACATCATCTCTATATCTAAAGAACTCAAAGGCTAGTCTAGTTTTCTAAATACAAAATGGCTGATGCGACACACAAAGGTTATTGTAAAAAAAAAGAAAATCTTTCAAAATCACCCAAGTTATTTTTAAGGGATAGGGTCCCTTTAAATGAAGAGGAACTGCTAACATGGCCACCATTTTGTCTGGTGGCTCAGGAAGAAAAAAAAAACAGCAAAATGGCCTCCAGGTTTTCATCAACCAGGCAACAGGGAATGTGGAAGTGCAGCTGCTTCAGAACAGCCACAGACAATATGCCAAAAAGAGATTCAAAAGCGTCTGGGATGAATCTCTGTTGAGTCAGCCAGCTGAGGAAGATTTCGTACGCCAGCAAATGTAACCCTTTAAGGACCAGAGGAGTTTTCCAATCATTGCTTTGCAGTGCTTTGCTTACTCCTGTGGTCCTTATAAGGTTAAACAGGCAAGTGTCAGGTTGGTCTGTTAGAGAGTCAATATTCTAGTAGCATACCTCCCAAGTGTCCCTCTTTAGGAGATATTAGGGGTCCGTACCTCCCAAGTGTCCCTCTTTAGGAGATATTAGGGGTCCGTACCTCCCAAGTGTCCCTCTTTAGGAGATATTAGGGGTCAGTACCTCCCAAGTGTCCCTCTTTAGGAGATATTAGGGATCCATACCTCCCAAGTGTTCCTCTTTAGGAGATATTAGGGGTTCATACCACCCAAGTGTCCCTCTTTAGGAGACATTAGGGGTCTGTACCTCCCAAGTGGCCCTCTTTAGGAGATATTAGGGATCCATACCTCCCAAGTGTCCCTCTTTAGGAGATATTAGGGGTCTGTGCCTCCCAAGTGTCCCCCTTTAGGAGATATTAGGGGTACATACCTCCCAAGTGTCCCTCTTTAGGAGATATTAGGGGTCCGTACCTCCCAAGTATCCCTCTTTAGGAGATATTAGGGGTCCATACCTCCCAAGTGTCCCTCTTTAGGAGATATGAGGGGTCCACACCTCCCAAGTGTCCCTCTTTAGGAGATATTAGGGGTCCATACTTCCCAAGTGTCCCTCTTTAGGAGGGACAGTCCCTCTTTTAGACCCAAATCCCTCTGTCCCTCTTTCCCACCCTGATGTCCCTCTTTTTTAGGAGAACAGAGTGTCTGGTGTGTATATAAGTGTATTACATTGCTTCAGAGTAATAATATTCACATTATTGTTTATTTAAAGATCAGTATATGTGTTTACAAACTAGTCTGTGTAAATAAAATTATTTGGTCTTGTTATAAGTCAATTATTAGGTTACACAAGAAGGTCTCAATAGGTCATGAAATAGCCCAAACATTCTCAGTAACGCCCCGCCCACCAGCCCCGTCCCCAGCAATACCACCTAAAACACAAGTGTCCCTCTTTGGCAATTTGAAATGTTGGAAGGTATGTAGGAGGAACTGGATCAATCCAACTGCACCATAGGTGCACATTAATATCCCCACATTCCTGATGTTTCAAATGGCGCTTTAAAATCCTTGAATGCTGGATTGGACGCCAACGCATTGCAGAACAATGCGTTTGAGACCAATCTAGAGTTCAAGGGTTTAAAACACCATTTAAAGGGGAACTATCACACCTATACAAGTTTTCCTCAGTGTGAGCTTCATATAGTGATAATCACTTTTTTTTTGTTATACAATTCATGTATAACAAAAAAAAAAAACAACGATTAAAAGTTATCTCTATATGAAGATCACACTGAGGCAAACTTGTATAGGGGTGACAGTTTCCCTTTAAATCAATGGAGATATTTATTTGACTCCTACGGTGTGCTTGGTTTGCCCCGAATTGATCCAGTTTTACTTAGTACATTATTCCTAATAGGGTGAATGTACAACTCCGTCATAGCTTTCATGCTGATGTAACAATCAATTCAGGGCTGTCACGGACCAATAATAGGCTTTTTACTTTAGAATTTCGATGCTTGTGCACAGGTTAGCGAGTCAAAATGCTTGAACCGTTAATTAACTCTCAATCAGGAAAATCCTAAAGTCTAGGCCTGTTAGCGGTCCCAGGGGCACAAGTTGAGAACCAATGTACTACAGCGTTTATGATCGATTTAGTGCGTACTGACGCACAAACGCTGCCAGTGATAAGACGCTAGCATCAAATGCCAACCCATACCTCCCAACATTTCAAATTGTCAAAGAGGGACAAGGGTTGTTGCTGGGGGGAGTGGCTGGTGGGCGGTATATTAGCGAGAAGTTTTAGGCTATTTCATGACTTGTTGCCACCTCCTTGTGTAACTTAATACATGACTTATAACAAGATCAAAGTATTTTATTTACACAGAATAATTTATAAACACACATACTGACGTTTATACATACATCATTGTGAGTTTTATTGCTGTGGAGTAAAGTGATACACTTATACACACACCACACAGTCTGATCTGCTAAACACAGGGACACCAGAGTGATACACTTATATACACACCACACAGTCTGATCTCCTAAACACAGGGACACCAGGGTGATACACTTCTATACACACCACACAGTCTGATCTCCTAAACACAGGGACACCAGGGTGATACACTTCTATATACACCACACAGTCTGATCTGCTAAACACAGGGACACCAGGGTGATACACTTATATACACACCACACAGTCTGATCTCCTAAACACAGGGACACCAGGGTGATACACTTCTATACACACCACACAGTCTGATCTCCTAAACACAGGGACCCCAGGGTGATACACTTATATACACACCACACAGTCTGATCTCCTAAACACAGGGACACCAGGGTGATACACTTCTATACACACACCACAGTCTGATCTCCTAAACAAAGGGGCACCAGAGTGATACATTTATATACACACCACACAGTCTGATCGCCTAAACACAGGGACACCAGGGTGATACACTTCTATACACACCACACAGTCTGATATCCTAAACACAGGGACACCAGGGTGATACACTTATACACACACCACACAGTCTGATCTGCTAACAAGAGGGACATGAGGGTGGGAAAGAGGGATTTTGGTCTAAAAGAGGGACCGTCCCTTCTAAAGAGGGACACTTGGGAGGTTTGCCAACCCACAGTATGTGTATAAAAGTGGAGTTGTTTTATGACAATTGCCGCTGCGTCTAGAGTTCAGCGAGTATTAGAGGAACAGATTACCCACAAATTTCCATATATTTACCCGCTGCGTTTTCTCTCTTTGTACAAGTGCTGTTAAGGGGATGATTTTCAGCATTGCTTCAGAATGCATTGGATGTCACTCTGGCACTCAAGGGGTTAATCACAAATAACACAGTTACTAAAAAGGTGGCAAGGCCTCCTATGTGATAGAAGATGCTTACAAAAAAAAATGTAATTCTGCAGATCTGTCACCAGACCTAGTGAGACTCTGCACTGTGTGATCTCATACGCTTCCTGCATTAAAGGGGATGTCTGGTTACTTGACTGATTAATGTACTACAGAGAAGAGGCAATTAATTTATTCTGTATTATTGCAATGATCTCTAAATTACACTGTATTAAGGTGGAGAGCAAAGCCTGCCTAATGGACAGAAACTAGGCAACTATCTAGGGCATACTGGGATGATAAGAGGGTGTGGGGGGGGGGGTAGCTAAAAATTAATTAGACAGGTTCAAGAGACAGCCAGGTCCTCTCTATGGCATACATACTTCTATCTATCTATCTATCTATCTATCTATCTATCTATCTATCTATCTATCTCATATCTATCTATCTATCTATCTATCTATCTATCTATCTATCTATATCATATCTATCTATCTCATATCTATCTATCTATCTATCTATCTATCTATCTATCTATCTCATATCTATCTATCTATCTATCTATCTATCTATCTATCTATCTATATCATATCTATCTATCTATCTCATATCTATCTATCTATCTATCTATCTATCTATCTATCTATCTATCTCATATCTATCTTCTATCTATCTATCTATCTATCTATCTATCTCATATCTATCTATCTATCTCATATCTATCTATCTTCTATCTATCGCATATCTATCTATCTTCTATCTATCGCATATCTATCTATCTATCTATCTATCTATCTATCTATCTATCTATCTATCTCATATCTATCTATCTATCTATCTATCTATCTATCTATCTATCTCTATATATCTCATATCTATCTATCTATCTCATATCTATCTATCTATCTATCTATCTATCTATCTATCTCATATCTATCTATCTATCTATCTATCTATCTATCTATCTATCTATCTATCTATCTCATATATCTCTCTCATATCTATCTATCTATCTATCTATCTATCTATCTATCTATCTATCTATCTATCTATCTCATATCTATCTATCTATCTATCTCTCTCATATCTATCTATCTATCTCTCTGGCTGCCTGCATGGACTTTATATCCAGCACTAGATAAAGATTAATTCTGAAGCACAAATCCCCTCTGAATTGACTCATAGTGGCCATCAGGAATTTCTACCCCTACTAAGGTAAATGGGGGGTGTATTAGGAGGTGCTAGTATTCCTTTAGCTTTACCCAAATTAAAAAACAAACCTTGCTTGGCAGCCTTTGAAGTGAATGAATGAGCTGGTGAACATAATGGCAGGGTATGGAGTGCAGGAGATGACTGATGGCACATGATGATCTGAGTCACCGAGAGGACAGAGATACATTGTATCCTGTGAACAGTGCCTCAGACCATTGTCCTTATTGGCTGCACCGGTCGCTGTGTGCTGTTTGCTTTGCTGTTTAAGATAACAGCAAATGGCAATAAAAATCTGATTGGACCCAGTTTAGAAATGTTGCATTGACAGTTATAACTTATTAGTCTAGATAGGTTACATGGGCTAATATGTAGAGAATAAAAGTGGAGCAATTTTGGGGTAAACCAACTGCCCCATGTGGAATAAATAAAGTTCCTATTGATTTAAATGGCTCCCCTTTACATCAATGGGAATTTCGGGAAAGTTAATTTGCTTGGACAAAGTTGACCCACATTAATTTGTTATTATGGCCCTAAGGACACTATGCGTACATTAAAGTGGAGCTTATCTACCAGACCTCCCAATACAGCTGCCTTTATTAGCACTCAGATTTAAGCACCACGGCTATAAGAGAACCCAATTGCAACCTTTTTAGCATTCAAAGGTTTAAAAATCCTATTTAACCCCTTAATGACCACTCACGTGCTAGGACCGTCACGGCGGCCCACCACCTGACAAATCATGGAATTCAGGGCTCCCGACGTGCCTGCACTGAGAAAAAAAAAAAAAAGCCCTGTGGTCCTCAAGTGCCGGCCGAGTGTGTGTGCCGGTCCTTAAGGAGTTAAATGAATGGGAATTGTAAGAATGTTTTGATGTGTTCCATATAGTACAGTTGGTTTGCCTGTAGTCTAACTGTCCAAAAGCATAACTATAACCACAGTAACGCAGTAATTTAGGTTGAAAAAAGACACAAGTCCATCAAGTTCAACCCTTGCCTCATAACCCAAAAAATTAGAATTATATAAGCTTTCCTGTCTCCAAAATGAATATTAGTTTATCAAAACTTCCTGTTTTACCTACTAATACACAGTATAACCCTGTATGTTCCCTCTTGAAGGATATATATTAAATATTCCCTTACATTTATCCATTGTATCTGCCATTACCACATCCTTGGGCAAAGAATTCGCTATTTAACAGACCTTAATCCCTTCCACTGCTGAAGTCTAAACCTCCTTTCCTTTAATCTCAAGGGGTGTCCCCTGGTTATGTGATCAGGGCCTTGGAATTAAAAGCTCACCAGAGATCCTTGTATTGACCTCTCATGTACTTATAAACCATATTAAATAAAGGAGGACCTCTAGCACATAAAGGAGCAGTAAACTTTTTTTATGAAAACACATTTTACAGAGCATTTCCTGCTGAATAAAACAAGGTCACTCCCATCGCTGTCAGATGTTTTATTAAAAAATTATAGCAGTTTAAATAATGAAGAAAGTGAATTTACTGTGTTTACTTCCTGATAGTTCTAACTGACAGGAAGTGAATTTACTGTGTTTACTTCCTGATAGTTCTGACAGGAAGTGAATTTACTGTGTTTACTTCCTGATAGGTCTAACTGACAGGAAGTGACAGGCAGTTTCTATCACATTCTATGGAGAACTGTATGTCAGTGACTTTTCTCTCCATTAGAATCTAACAGGAAATCTAATACGAATTTGACCACTAGAGGGCACTGCTAATGTAAAAAAACGTGGGTTTAAACCATAATAATATAATAATATAAATCTCTTGGCAGTGAGAGTACCCTTATAGGAAAATCCCTACAATATATATTTTTTCAGAAAAAAAAGTTTACTGCTCCTTTAAAGGGCTTTAAAGTCCCTGTTGTTTTGGATGCTTTGTCTCATTGAGCGCAACTGGTTTGCCCCAGAATTGCTCCATATTCATTTGTACATATGCCATTTAAAGGGATAGTAACACTTAATACGTAAAAAAATATATACTGTAGGGTGAATCCTCCTGAGTAAAACAAGGGATCTCCCACTGCTGAGAAATTTTTTATTCAAAAGTTATTGCAGCCCAAACATTATTTTGTTTTTTATTTAGGTGCAGTATCACAGTGGCCTGAAACTGTACAGTGGATACACCATCCTACGAAGATTTACAGTCAACTGTCCATAGGAAGGGGTAGCAACAACGCCGCTGTAAAATTTAAGGCCATGGAGATGTTGCACCTAATCAAAAATTACAGTTTGAGCTGCAATGACTTTAGAATAAAATACCTCTCAACAGCGGGGAGTCCTCTTGTTTCACTCAGGAGGATAAACACTACAATATATGTTTGCATATTACATGTTAATATCCCTTTAATGTGCTAATCATGTTTTGTTGGGCAGCACTAATTAGTGTAGTAGGCACACTTTAGAATGTTTAACCCTTATTGTGCTGTACTGTGGGATTTGTTAGGGTGAGGTAGTCTTTGTCCCTGGAGAAATGCTAAAAGGGCAGATCTCCAAGATATCCGTGTTTATGCAAAAAGTTAATTAGTTACACATAAACTGTAATTAAACTAGTTCAGAAATACCCGCTTTTTAATTCTTTTTCTTTCTTCGTTAACCCTTTGAGTGCCAAAGGGATACGCAACGCATTGCAAAGCAATGCGTTGCGTACCCCTCTGGCACTCAAAGGGTTAAAATTAAATGTTCACTGCTTCTTTAGCCCCCCCCCTTCCCGGGAACCAGAGGGGTTAATGGTGAGATTGAAATGCAGTGCTGCTTCCATTTGGTAAATGCCACAGTATAGCGCCACAGGGGTTAAAAGTTCAGATTGGTTCTTTGTACACTAATTAGCCCTGTCCAATAAAAATAAGATTATCACCTAAGAAAAGACCCCCCCCCAGCAGTGATTGATATCAGGATCTCCTCAATTACACGCAAGTGAGTGACGTTAACTCGGGCAGATACTTCACAATGAATGAACAACTGATTGACTCAACTGCTTTCTTGTGAGGAAATCCGGAAACCTACACCATTGGGTCCCTGCCTTAGAACATCTGAAATCTCTTATTATATTATTACAATATTATCACCGTATATTATTTTAGTTGCTTCCTCTGGTATATACAATGCACATCTTTCAACGGATAATAATACTTAAAATGTAAAAAAATATGTTGTAGGGTATATTCTCCGGCGTAAAACTGCTGAAAGTTTTTTTATTCAAAAGTTATTACAGCTGAGATCTGAATTTTTTTAGGAGCAGTATCACATTGGCCAGAAATTGTACAGTGGCGCTGTTGCTCAGCTCTGGTCAGTTGACCATAAATCAACAGGACCACTCTACAATTTCAGGCCTCTGTGATAATGCACTTAAACTGAACTGCAATAAAACACTTTTCAGTAGTGGGAATTCCCTTGTTTTTTACTCAGGAGGATATACACTACAAAATATTTTGGTTTGAGAGATATTCACAAGTAAAGTTTCCCCTCCCGCCCCTTTTACCTAGTGTAAGCCATCTCTACTCAGATGTGGAATGCAGTCCATAGACCAGACAGATAACAGCAGGGGACAATCTTCTTCCTATGAGAACAATGAAAGCCCTTCCCCCTTGACAAGTTTTTCAGGTTTTTCCCTTATCTTAATTGAAGATTGTCCCTCTCTGCAGTCTACCTGGGCACCTCCCTTCTGATCTGGTTGAACAGGGGGGGATACTTTGCTTGTGAATATCTCTTAAACCATAAAGATTTGAGAGATAAGACTTATATCGTTTTTCATGTTTTTTTAATGCCTACAAAATAAAATAAAGATAAAACGAAGTATTACTATCCCTTTAATAAGAAGTGTGCTACGTTCATCGAACAAATCTTTAAATGCAAATTTCTTCTCGTTCACTAAGTATAACTTAGTGTAAAGAGCTCCCCGTGAAAAATAAGAATGGGAGACAAGTCTTAGCTGGGGGTTGGCAAGAAAAGGTCTAACAGGTGGGCCAGGAAGTTAGGGGGTGTGGATGTGAGGGTAGAATATATAGGAAGGTGGTATAAGGGACACTTCCTCTTGTATACATATGTGGGCAGGGTCCCTCCCTGCCCTCTGTTGGTTCGATTTCTGGGGAGCACGGTGTTGTGGGCAATTGTGCCCTTTGGGGTTGGTTAAACTTTTTTCTTGCTTCACAGCGTTTGGGGGCTTTGGGCCTTTGCCAATGGGTATAATGGTCATTAATTTGGTAACATGGTTACAGGAAGACAAGGACACCCAGACTGTGGTCGCAGGTTTAGTCACCAGCCCCATTGAGCTGCTCTGACCAGCTAATGGGGCTCAGTAAAATGGAACTAAGATTGGGGGCGAGCCTAAGGCTCAGTAAAGGGGTAGGCTGACCGTAGGCAGGTTTGTGGCCTACCAAGTTGGGGGACTGGCAAGGACTTAAAGTTTGGGTTGGAAATGTGGTTGTTATGTATTTTCAATAAAGTTGTGTCCTGAGTTAAACCCATAATTATTGTCTGTGTATTTACTTGAACCATTACCCCATGCAT
Source organism: Rhinophrynus dorsalis (assembly GCA_037306005.1). Taxonomy (NCBI): domain Eukaryota; kingdom Metazoa; phylum Chordata; class Amphibia; order Anura; family Rhinophrynidae; genus Rhinophrynus; species Rhinophrynus dorsalis. Next base: position 394,328,663 of record CM074724.1, on the reverse strand, counting down.
ATTACATGGTAAATCTCATCAAATACGGGTTACTAGTTAGATATATTTTTATTAATTGTGGCTTTTTATTTTAGCACGGGTCATTGTTTTCTAAGGGGTAGTTTGCATTAGGTGACTTTTACAGCTATAACAATTTTCATTGACCACGCTGAGTTGCTGCAACGTTTTGCAATAAAGTTGCTTCAACAGTCGCCCGAGTGAACTAGGCCTAAGAACTGCAGAGACCTGTAGCTGTTGTGGGTCAATGTTTCCAGTTCTAATAAGTGGGATCATAAAGAGGATAAAATGCTTAATGACTGATTCACACCTTAATGTAGGAGTAGGCAATCTATTGCTCTCCAGCTATAGCTGAAATACAAACTCACGAATGGCCAACTAGAGTCAGTGAGAGTTTCAGTCCTACAATAATCGGAGAACCACTTGTAGCCCACCCCTGCTATCAAGATGAGATAATAATGACATTGTATGTAGCAGAATTTCTCCAGTTCTTAATTCATCAAACTTAAATCAGACCGTTATTATCACAGCTTTTAGTCTCATTAAATGTATCTATTTTAACTGTCTGTACCTTGTGGTTTTGTTTTTTGTTTTAACATTTTTGGTTTAGTAGTTGGAGAATCTAAATTTCTGCATAGTTTTGTTCTCTCACTGGGTCTGATAAAGCTGTCCAGAAAATCCCTCTTCGCCTTCTTAGGTTGATAGAACCTATTGGTTTCTGGCAGAGGGGTGGAATCAATTAGTGAGGGGGAAAAATCACGCAAATACTTTCAAGATGGAAGCTGCCAGTGATAGGAGGGTTTGGAAAGGGAGATAAGTGACCTTTAAGGTTGTCATTGAAAATGATTGCAGCTGTAAAAGTCATTCAGGTGAATTATCCCAGTGAAAACAATGATATCTACTCTGTAGAAATTGTTGTTGCAACAAAGTTGCCCATGTGGACAAGGTTAAAGACTGCTGGTGGACTTGTCACTGTAAGACAATTGTAATTTTATTTACAGAAAATGAAAACCTGCACATATGGTGCACTAGCCAGTTTTTGCAGAAGAAACAATTGTATAGAAATTAACATTTATGTTGTAGTGACAAAGTATGGCACTTTATGCAGTTCCTTGAACAGTATGCTAATTAATCTGATCACTCTCTGTGCTACTGGAAATGTCTTCAGTGTGTGGATTGTGCCTAGATCCATTCATATCACAGTGTGTGGACTAGATCCATTCATATCACAGTGTGTGGACTAGATCCATTCATATCACAGTGTGTGGACTCTGCCTAGATTCATTCATATCACAGTGTGTGGACTAGATCCATTCATATCACAGTGTATGGACTAGATCCATTCATATCACAGTGTGTGGACTAGATCAATTCATATCACAGTGTGAGGACTCTGTCTAGATCCATTCATATCATAGTGTGTAGACTCTACCTAGATCCATTCATATCACAGTGTGTGGACTGTACCTAGATCCATTCATATCACAGTGTGTGGACTGTACCTAGATCCATTCATATCACAGTGTGTGGACTGTACCTAGATCCATTCATATCACAGTGTGTGCACTGTACCTAGATCCATTCACATCACAGTGTGTGGACTCTGTCTAGATCCATTCATATCACAGTGTGTGGACTAGATCCATTCATATCACAGTGTGCAGACTCTACCTAGATCCATTCATATCACAGTGTGTGAGATCTGCCTGGATCCATTCATATCACAGTGTGTGGACTAGATCCATTCATGTTACAGTGTGTGGACTCTGCCTAGATCCATTCATATCACAGTGTGTGGACTAGATCCATTCATATTATAGTGTGTGGACTAGATCCATTCATATCACAGTGTGTGGACTAGATCCATTCATATCACAGTGTATGGACTAGATCCATTCATATCACAGTGTGTGGACTAGATCCATTCATATCACAGTGTGTGAGCTCTGCCTAGATCCATTCATATTATAGTGTGTAGACTCTAGTTCCATTCATATCACAGTGTGTGGACTAGATCCATTCATATCACAGTGTGTGGACTCTGCCTAGATCCATTCATATCACAGTGTGTGGACTAGATCCATTCATATCACAGTGTGTGGACTAGATCCATTCATATCACAGTGTGTGGACTAGATCCATTCATGAAGTACCAGGCTGTGTCACCAAAATATAATGGTTAATTTCTCAAAATATGTATATCTATATTACAGACAAATGGATAGTACAATATATAGGCATTATTTTTATTTCTCTTTAAAATTATCTACATTCATCAGAAGCTGACAGGCCCACTTTAAAGGACAGTAATGCTTAGTATGCAAAAAATAGATATTGCAGGGTTTATTGTGCTGAGTAAAACAGGAGTATCCCCGCTGCTTTGGGATGTTTTATTCAAACATTATTGCAGTCAAGCTTACGCTGGGTGCAGGTTTTCCATAGCCTGACATTTTATGGTGGCGCTGCTGCCATACCCGTCTATGGGCAGGTGACCATAAGGCTCCATGAGATTCTATAGCAATGGCAACGCTTTAACACTTTGATCGCCAAAGAGGTATGCAACGCATTGCAGAGCAATGCCTTGCGTACCCCTGTGGCACTCAAAGAGTTAACATTTCAGGCCACAGAAGTAGTGCGCTCAAAAGGTGTAACTTTGAGATGCAATTACTTTTGAATAAATCCTCTCTCAGCAAAACGAAGGCCCATGATTTACTAAGGAAAATCCTGCTCTCTCCATCTATCTATCTACATATATAATATGTGTATACGCACACACATATTATATATAGTTGAAGAGCCTGTGTACACAGGCCACAGTGCCGGCCGGTCTCGGTGCAGTCATGCGCAGTAGAGACTGCACGTGCCGTGACTGTTACGGAGTGGGGAGCTCCGAATTCAGACCGTGGTCTCTACTGCTCATGACTGTGTCATGATAAACTTTTTAGCGAATTATAATATAGGATATATATATATATATATTGGTAGATGGGCACTCCAATATCTCTTATGCATTGCCCAGGTGCTACTGCCGTATGAAGTAATAAAGAGATGTCGTATCGTAGGTCCTATGATATCATCAGCAGGCACACATCGGTCTCTATGAATAAAATAAACTTTATTGAATCAAAATAACAAAGACCCGTGTGGAGGTCGAAACGTCGACATTAGTTTGTTATTTTGATTCAATAAAGTTTATTTTATTCATAGAGACCGATGTGTGCCTGCTGATGATATCATAGGACCTACGATACGACATCTCTTTATTACTTCATACGGCAGTAGCACCTGGGCAATGCATAAGAGATATTGGAGTGCCCATCTACCAATACACATATATATATATATATATATATATATATATATATATATATATATATATATATCCTATATTATAATTCTCTAAAAAGTTTATCATGACACAGTCATGAGCAGTAGAGACCACGGTCTGAATTCGGAGCTCCCCACTGCGTATCAGCATTGCTTTGCAATGCGTTCCTTACCCCTTTGTCACTCAAATGGTTAACAGCATTACTATCCCTAACCCGTTCAGTTCCAGTAAGGTATCCAAGGAACACTTAAACTGAAATCAATGTATCTGTTTGTTTGACTCCTTACGCTGCAGCTGGTTTGCACTGAATTGTCCCATTTTCTTTAGGACATCAGTGCCTCTGAGTGATAAGAAAGTCCTATTGAATGGGTTTACCATTAAGTCTACATTTCTCCCAGAGCTTTTAATGATTAATTCCTTGTCAATATGTCCCTGGGAACAAGATGACTTCATATCACACCTGTCACTTTGTACACACTTGGGTCACTTATCACATTTCCTGCAAAGCAATGGAAATAACCAAATATCTTTCATCGATGGAGAACACGGTTTTAAGTTCAATTCCTGTATTTTTCATTGTGTAATATTTTCTGTGATATAAATCCTGCATATTCTCGATTTACTTTTTTCTCTCCTTCTACTAGATTTCAGTAAAAAGAGGGGGAAAAAATAGTATTTTTATTCCTTTGAGTGCCAGAGGGGTACGCAATGCATTGCAAAGCTTCGCAATGCTTGCGTACCCCCTCTCACGTTCAAAGGGTTAAATCAATGGGAGTATGGGGACTCACGCTTCCTTAAAGGGATAGTAATACTTAAGATGTAAAAAAATATATGCAATATCAAAGTGGCCTGAAAATTTACAGTGGCGCTGTTGCTACACATCCTATGGAGATTTATGGTCTATGGACCAGACCAGTCCATAGGCTGGTGTAGCAATAGCGCCACTGTAAATTTTCAGGCCACTGTGATATTGCACCTAAAAAATTCAAGTTTGAGCTGTTATGAATTTTTTAATAAAATATCTCTCAGCAGTGGGAGTACCCTTATTTTACTCAGAGGGAATAAACCCTACAACATATATTTTTTTACATTTTAAGTATTACTATCCCTTTAACATTTCAGAAATTACAGAAAGTATATAAAAAAATACATGTAGAGGAACGTGATCTAAATTTTTTATTACTCCTAATTTGGATTTTCAACAAAGACTGAGGCAGATTTACTGGAGCAATTCTACCGTAAAACCAACGGCACTGTAGAAGACAATTATTTAAGCCTTTGGCTATCAGAGGTTCATCCAATGCATTGTATAGCAATGCGCTGAACACCCCTCAGGCGTTCAAACATTTAAATGGAGCTTCTAACCCCTTCTCTCTATATATATATAAAATGTCTCCCAACTATTTTTTTTTTCATTATTTTTTATTTATAATTTTATTATTGGTAGAAAAGAGTTATATAAATGAATGATATGTGTTATTATTACTATTACCATAATATATTCAAAATACAAATACATTCTTATGTCGTAATGGAAAGTTAATTAAAGCAGAATCCAGTAATGGTGGTTTTTTAAGCACTAAGTAACATGAAGCAACAGCTTTTCTTTTTATTCAGCTAAAATTTAATTCAAAATAATAATCAAACAAACAAAAAACCCTGGGTCACACAACTTAATTCCCTATACATATATCGGCCCTAGGGACATTTTGTAATCCCCTATACCTATATGTCGTTTCAGGACTTGGAATGAGCAATTATTCCTTAGGACACATCAGATAAACCTACAAACCAAATCTCAGTCCTGTTTTCAATCAGATAATGGAGCAGGAGTCACAGGTAATCGTTAACCGTCTTTAATATTTTATAGCAAAACAGGATGGTTCAGTTATTAACCTTCCCAATCAGTCAGAGAATTAAAATGCATTGTTCTCCTCTGCAACACATCAAGATTATAAAAAGAATTGTAACCCATTAAGGGCGAGAGGGATAGTCCTTAAAGAGTTAATTAATCTCTTTTATAAATCAGCCACCTTTTCTACTTCTGAGTGCAAATCTTGCCTTGATACAATTTGCTGCTGAACTGCAACGTGGAGCTCAGGGAAGAATTCTCACGGTCAAACAATGAGGCCCTATTTTCCTAGCACACTGCCAGCGCCAAATATGGCTGAGCGGTTATTGTTAATATGTCTGTAAGACGTGTATTTCATTTCTGCGTCACTGCACAGGGAAGATGGCAGGGAAAACTAATCCAGGGGCCAACTTGTTTAGAAACAAGGAGTTTATTAACCCCCTTAGTTAATGCGAGAGCCTTTTATAGGTTCATTGTTAGAGAAATATAAGCTCAGACAATATACCCTCCAGCATACAAAGGTGCTGCTTCTCCCTAAGATACAGATATGAATAGAATGGATTTAAACTCGTACCTACACATATATATTGTATAACTCCCATAGCACACATTCCCTGTCTAAATTAACCCGTCAAAGGACACACACAAGCAGACAGATACACACAACTATCATACAAACACAGACCTGTCAAACACACTCACACACCTTTCACACACACACACACACACACACACACACCTGTGTCTCTCTCTCTCACACACACCTCACACACACACACCTGTGTCTCTCTCTCTCTCACACACACCTCACACACACACACACACACACCTGTGTCTCTCTCTCACACACACACCTCACACACACACACTCCACACACACATACACCTCTCATACACTCACATACACATGGCACATACACACCTCGGATATACACACATACACACCTCTCATACACACTCATACACACACTTGTCATACACACATAAACACGGGCACACATGCACACACTGACACAAATACATACATACACGTAATACAAAACTACACAAACACCAAATCACATATACATGCATAAATATGCATACATACAAATACATCTACCTTTCAAATACACACACACACACGCCACTTACACACACCTCTACCATCAACACACAGACACACAAACAAACATACACACACCTCTCATACACACGTACCTTTTGTACACACACATATCTTGTACATAGGGTTGCCACCTTTTTTTCAAAAAAATACCGGCCATGGCATTCCCTCCATAGACTTAACATTGGACAGGAGCCAATTTTTTACCGGCCTGCCGGTAAAATACCGGCTGGGTGGCAACCCTACTTGTACACATGCATACATGCCTCTTGTACACATATGGCTTTGATATACAAACACACCTCTAGCTCACACACCTACACACATGCACACACCCTGCTTACACACACAATTCTCATACACACACACCCCTCGTACACACACATACCTCTTATACACGCACCTCAGACACATACCCACACACGGAATAATGAGATTTTTTTTAAAGTACATGATATTTTTCTGTCCTATAAATTAAATCCCATTATGGTGATTAGTTTTGATAACTCGTCTGCGTCAGAGTTTGTCTATTTTCTGCATAATGAACCCAGCAGAACTCCCCCTTCCTATTGTGCTGAAAAAAAGATACAAATGCTCACACTGTTTTATAAAGTCCAAAAACCCCAAAATGGCCCTGTACATGTTAAACCGGCACATTTGGACTTTAAGAGACAATCATATACCTATTCTAATAACCTGAACTTCGACAAAGAAAGCACATTATCCACAAACAAGTGCAATACCAGCTCCAATAATGTGGTAGGTGATTGCTTGATCCCACCTTTGTTTTGCTTCAAACAGATGAGTCAGGGCAGCGTCTTTATATAATGGCTTCCATACGAGAACAAAAACATTAAACAGAGAGAAGCCAGAAGGCAGGTTCCTAATACAGAATGTGGATGGACAAGACAGGACGCTAAAGCAAAGCTATTCTGGAGCAAACCCCCTGAATCATAGAAAGCAAATAAAAATTCCCCATTGGTTTAAACCGGATTTTTAAACACCGTTTAACCCTTTGAGCGCCAGAGGGAGACGCAACTCATTGCAGAGCAATGCGTTGCTTACCACTCTGGGACTCAAAGGGTTAAACAAATAGGAAGCTTCTGAATTTTTCAGTTCCCTCCTACGGCCCATTTCGATTGCTCCAGAATTGCACCTGTTGAACACGGCTCATTGAGACCACAAACAAGGAATGACATTTTATAATCAAAGCGTTACAAAGAGAAGAAAAGAAATGCATTTTAATTCTCACTTTTCCAGGTGTTCCAAAGCAGAGCTGCATTCAGCCATTCGGTCCTCGTGAAATGTAAAACCCACCTAGCGGTTTCCCAGGTTACCCTTCTCTCTTTGGTTAATCATCACCGGTATTAGCAGTGGTCAGGCCTTGGGGAAAGCTTGGAAGAATGGATAAAGGGCTGGGGGTAAACGAGAGACTTAACTAAACTCAGCCCCACCTCCCAAGCCAACAATTATCTTCTTTACCTGCAATACCTTTTCTTTCCACGCCCGCTCCTCTTCTCCCGCCCCTAATTCTCCCTCTTCCCCATGTTATTTCAAGTCTTGCAGTGCTAGGGGCCTTTGCTCGGTATCAGGTGTCAGATAGAGGCCTCTGAAAGCTTACATAACCTGCTGCAAAGTAAAGGTAATTCCTGCACCAGGGAGGAATGTGGCTTGCAGTGTGAAAATCTAACCTGTTGCTTAACCTCCAACGTCTAACCTTAATCAATAGCTAAGGTCTAAGGGCAGAATTAACCTATGGATTAACTCATTGCTACATTTCTTGGGGGGGAAAAAGGGTCTGTTATTGCCGCTACAATCACATATTTTTTTTTCATTTATTTTTACAGAAAAAGGACAATATAGAGATACAATTTTTTTGTATTAATTATACATTTTTTGTATTAATAATTTAGTGCCGTTCTGCCTCTATATGTTAGAAACCTCTCTCACTAAGATGGCAGGGAATGATGGGAATTGTAGTTTGGCAGTAACTGGGGAACCTCATGTATTGCCCCTCGCCCCCAGCGCTTCATATTAACAACCTCTAGAAAATTGCACAAACCTTTCTTTTTATTTTCCTCAACGTTAAGTAAGATTTTTTTTTTTTTTATTTCCAGTGCTGATTTTTTTATTTTAATTTTTGTAATCCGTGTTCTATTTTTTTAATTAACCCTTTGAGCGCCAGAGGGGAATGCGGCACATTACAGAGCAATGCGTTGCATACCCCTCTGCCTCTATATGTTAGAAACCTCTCTCACTAAGATGGCAGGGAATGATGGGAATTGTAGTTTGGCAGTAACTGGGGAACCTCATGTATTGCCCCCCGCCCCCAGCGCTTCATATTAACAACCTCTAGAAAATTGCACAAACCTCTCTTTTTATTTTCCTCAACGTTAAGTAAGATTTTTTTTTTATTTTTTTTTAATTTCCAGTGCTGTTTTTTTTTATTTTATTTTTGTAATCCGTGTTCTGTTTTTTTTTAATTAACCCTTTGAGCGCCATATGGGAATGCGGCACATTACAGAGCAATGCGTCGCATACCCCTCTGACACTCAAAGGGTTAATAAAATGTGTAAAAAATTGGTGCCATTTTTACACATTTACTGTGCCTACGTATGATGAGGAAGGATTTTTTTTTTTTTAAACTTTGCTCTGCACACTTACCTGACTATTAAAGTGATAGGATAGTTAAATCTTCCCCCCCCCCCCCCCCAACTCATTATGGCGGGAATCAGCAGCACTTTTCTGAAGGGGGGTAAAAAAATAGTGACTAGATTTCTCTCTCTGGGACTCGAATCCCAATTTAAAATTGAACTAGCACTTCAAACACATTTTTTTTCTTTCGATTAACCCTTTGAGTGTCAGGTATCTGACGCAACGTGCTGGAAACGTCTCTGACACTCAAAAGTTTAAAAATGAAAATGCTGATTTTATATTTTAATATTTTTTGTAAGACGATGCGCCATTTTATCCTCTTATACGTTTTCACTTATTGAGAATAAATGCACGCGGGGTCTTTTTTGGGGGATGTACTCAAGGAGACTCACTGGGCCATAAGCACAGTACAAAAGAAGGAGAAATTTCAGAACACGCCAACTGCACTTATAGGCGACAAACAAAAATACCCATTGATTTAAAAAGACTCTCTGAGCGACAGAGAGCTATCCAGTAAATTGTATCTTAATACTTGGATAGCGCTCTGGCTCTCAAAGGGTTAATGGGATCTTTTAACCCATTGAATGCTAGAGAGATCTCCAACGCCTTGCTTAAGACATAAAAACACAATTTAAATCAATGGGAAGTTTTGGAAATGTTTATATATATATATATATTTGTGTATATATATATATGTACACAACACAAGATGGTGGACAGCACTCACTCCCAGGTGCACAATCCCTAATAGAGATAGACAATGTGGGACAAAATGGGCAGCACCCGTGGGTCTTATACTTGAAATATTTATTCATCAAACAGGCAAAATAAATGGTCAACGTTTCGGTCCAACAGGACCTTTCTCAAAGGTCCTTGAGAAAGGTCCTGTTGGACTGAAACGTTGACCATTTATTTTGCCTGTTTGATGAATAAATATTTCAAGTATAAGACCCACGGGTGCTGCCCGTTTTGTCCCACATTGTGTATATATATATATATTTATATATATATATATATATATATATATATATATATATATATATATATACATTTATATGAGAGAGCGATAATACCAACACATTTTATCCAAAATAACAATAGCTTTGAATAAATGAATAAACATCACACATTGGGCGTTCGATTAAAATGCAAAGTGGACCAAACCAACTAGATGTGCAGTTGTTTTGTCCCAGAATTGCACTACTTTTGTCTTCAGACATATTGCCTAATGTTTCTTATTTTAAATCCGGGCCAACAAGGAAGTAAGAGGCCATTTTGCAAACTCTATCCACCTGTTCACAATAACCCTGAGTATATTCTTTTTTTACAGAACAAATCCTTAGTAAAATGACATTAACCAGCCATATAAGGGAGTGATTAGTAATATTAGTACAATGATATGTACACGTAGGTGGGAGGAAATACGATTTTGGAATAGAAGAAATGATTATGACGTGCAGCTTTCTGCAAAATGTAAGTATTAGGTTTAAGCAGCCATTAAATCCCACATCAAATTGCCCACAAATTGAGAATTTCCCAGTAAATGAGACTATTGGACGGAATGTTCTCCATTTAATTGGAACACTACGGACCGTACAATCACACAATGCAGGGGGCCTTGTTTACCAGTGCAAAGTGGAGTCATTTTAGAGCAAACCAGGTGCAGAATATGAGACAATTATCTGCACAATCCCCACAGACTTAAACCTTTGAGTGCCAGAGGGGTACGCAATGCATTGCAAAGCTTTCAAAAGCCCTTCGAAATCAGTGTGACTTGTGGACATTTTTTAATTGGTCCCCTGCGTTGAGTTGGTTTGCTCCAGCATTGCACACAAAGCTGAACATCACTGCCATATCCCACTACAGTTATTGTGCTAACAACCCCCACAATGGACTGTAAGCACAAAGAAAAGTGGAGAAAATCTGGGACAGGCCAACTGTATCACAGGGGGAGTCAAATAAAACCAACTGCACCCTAGATGACGAATATATTTTTCCATTGATATGAATGTGGCTTTAAACCACCTTGAATGAAAGAGAGGTCTCACAAACAATTAGTTGGAGACCGAGTATTAAAGCCCCCTTTGAATTATAACGGGCTTTAACACTTGGTCTCCAACTAATTGCTTGTGAGACCTCTCTTTCATTCAAGGTGGTTTAAAGCCACATTCATATCAATGGAAAAATACATTCGTCATCTAAGGTGCAGTTGGTTTGCTCCAGAATTGTTCCACTCTACTTTGGGTGTATTGCCACGTATCGGTTTAATTTTAAAGCGCAGGAAAGCCTTCTTTTCAACCAAGACCCTACGATAGCCTCCTTTTATAACACCTATCCATATGGAAGTAAGGACATATTACATGAACATGGCTTTGAAACCCAAACTATTGTCCGTTTTTTTTAACACAACAGTGGAATATCTTAAAACCAATTTAGCTTGTTGTGTTTTGTCTCAGCCTCTTCCGTACATAACTAGACAGAGCAAGTAAGGGCAGGTCGATACAGGAAAGACATTACAATCTGCAGTCTTAGCCGGAGATAACCGGTAAGCGACCATAAGAGACAGATAGGAAGACTAAAAAAAAATGGGATTTGGAACGACAGGGAGAGGCATGCACAGTGATGTTCTAGGAACTGAAGCAAACCAAACTGATTTTACCCTTTGAGTGCCAGAGATGTATCCAACGCACTGGGACATGTCTCTGACGCTCAAAGGGTTAAACGCCATTTAGCTCAAAGGGACTTTTCTTGTGTCGCTACCCCCAACGTTGAAGCTGGATTGCTCCAAAATCCAAGTTAATCTTAATGCATCAGTCTCAATGGGTGAGATTCACTAAGCGGTGATAAAGAGGAGATGACTTCTCCAGTGATATCACTTCTCCAGTTCCTATGTTATTCTATGGATCCTATACACTAAGATCTCCAAGCTGAAGAAATCTTAGTGCTTTGATTCAATATAATAACATAGGAACTGGAGAAGTGATATCACTGGAGAAGTTATCTCTACGTTATCACTTCTTTATCACCGCTTAGTGAATCTGTTCCCTTGTGTTATAGCATGACAGGACATGGTGTGGCTAAAGACCTTCTAAATACCAGGGGGGGGTCACTAAGTGATGATAAAGAGGTGATAAAGTGGAGATAACTTCTCCAGTTCCTATATTAATCTATGGACCATATTCACTAACATCTCCAAAGCTGAAGAGATCTTAGTGCATTGTCTCCATAGAATATCATAGGAACTGGAGAAGTGATATCACTGGAGAAGTCATCTCCACTTTATCACCTCTTTATCACACCTTAGTGACTCTCCTAATATCATTAGATTATTAGATTTTATAATTATTATAATCATTAGATAATAACATTTATTGTTTTTGCACAAACTAAGCAGCCATATTGAAAAATTACATAGTCACCATGAGAATGCATAAAATGTTATACTTGAAAACTCCCCCCCAAAGAAATGACATACTTTACACCTAATGGTTGCACTATAATCTGATGTCCCTGTCTTGTGTTTTTGCATTATAATAACTGTTTCTGTAAAGCGCTGTGTACACCAGTATACGAATAAAGATTCATGCATACAAATATGACAAACTCATGCTTACCACCAGCATTATAATGCATTATACTGCCAAACATTCTAATCAGGAGACCAGATCTTTTTTTTTTTTTTTTTCTATCCCTCTCTTTCATACGTGACTGTTCTTTGAGACGGATTTCTTTCTTTCACTTCCCCCATCCTGAAATCTCAGGTAACTGCTACTCAAGCCTTTGTGCCCCATGCTGAATACCTTGCGGCTGCGTGTGAGTACCTGCCCTAACTGGTTATTCTGGTTGAAGGCTAAGGGTTCGAATTCATACACTCAAACCAGTGCATTACAGACAAGAGGGAAATATGATACGGATTAGCCTCAGTTCCTTAAAATTACTCTAGCTGCAACAAAAGAAAGAGTGAGGGGCCCGTATTTCTAATGAAATGCCTATATGTGTCACTTTGCACATCCCCCTTCACTTCTACAATGAAGGCCAAACTGAGAGGGGTTTCCAGTTGCCCAGGAACCCCCTTTGCCCCAATGAGATCAGAAAGAAGTCAAGCTTTAGCAGTGCACCATGTTATTGAGATACAATTGCTGCCATTGTGCCAATGTCTGTGCCAAGGTGGGGAAACTATAGCCTTCTCTACCTATTGCCGGTACCGCAAATCCCATTATTCACAGTCCATTTCAAGCTGCTGTTGGACTAAAACTCCTGTTATTCTCAGCCAACCTCCATCTGTTGTTAGAATAAAACTCCCATCATCCTCAGCTGCTGCTGGTCAGCTAAGGTTGAAGGGAATTGTTGTCTAACAAACAGGTTCCATATTCAGAATTACACAAAACAAGTTCTATGTATTGTAATACTTATTATTATTTTTAAACCCGTCTCTGTAAATCCTGCTATGATAGGTGATTGAATGACAATACCTCGAAACCAGCAAGCAACCCGCACAAATCTTACTTCACCAATGGACCCAAGCTTAGAACTTCACCAGTGAACACCATCAGAGCCAAAGGGTGGGAGTAAAATTAAAGGACTAAAAGAAAAAACGTCAGTAGGGATGTTGGTACCATTTTATCTTCTGATTTCTTTCTTCGGTTCCCCTGGTGTCATCTTGTTCTCTTGGATCTGATGTCTTTTAATTGGTTGATGAGCAAAAAACAAAAACAGGAGTTAAAAAAAAAATTCTACAAAGCCAAAATGCACAAAATAAAAAAAACAAAAAACAAATTGAGACTGAAAAAGTAAAAAAAAAAGCAGAGTAGTCAATGGGCGAAGGGGATTCTTGTTTGTCGTCTTGAGAGCCCTGGAGCGATGCTGCTTGTTTAAGCTGAGGAGGAAGAAGAGAATGAGGAGGACTAAGGGTTTGGCTTACATGTACGTCTTCACCCCTCCCGCACAGGTGCTTTCTTTCCAATAAGCCAATCCGCTTGCTCAAGTTTTCCACAGGTGTGTCCTTCTAAAATGGGATAGGCTAGCAGGGAGCTGACTTGCGTGATGTAGAAATAATTTCGTGAGAATACCCTCCCTCCCCTTTCCCCATTTACAGACATTTCAGCCCCCACACCTTTACACTGGCTAAGTCAAAAAGAGAAAAAAAAAAAAAAGTAAGACTGGATGAAAAAAAAAAACTGTCTGATCAGGCTCAATGAGGTTTCCAACCGTTTCCAGGTTGAAAGATTGAGCTTGAAATGTGTGTAATACAAGAGAATGCAGGCAAACAGGTGTATTAGGCAGGTGTTTCCATGACTAGCGTTAGGAACGGGGTAGGCAAACGATAATGATTTGCATCTACCTTACGTTTCTCTACTAGTGTCAACAGACTGACATTTAACTGTGTCTGCCCTTATCGATCATCTAACTGCTTGCTGGTAGCTGGACTAAAGCGTCTCACTGGAAGCTCAAAACAGAAGTGGCGCAACGTTGGAGCAAAACACCTGCAACACAAGAAAAAAAAGAATATTACCACTGATTTCAATTTGACTTTAACCCCTTGAATGCTACAGAGATGTCCAGTGCAGGACATTAATATTTTATCAATATGAATTATGCACGGAATTTCAAAGGAGAAATTCTGGAATATACGAACTATATCATATGGGACAAAAGCATTTCAAGTTCCCCATTCATTTAAATGTGGCTATTAGCCTTTTGAATGCTAGGAAGATTTCCAACACATTGCCTAGCATTCAAAAGGCTAGTAGCCACATTTAAATCATTGGTCATTTTCAGAATGTTTCTGTGTCCACTGTACACAGTTTGTTTGCCATGAAATTGATGTAATTCCCCTTAGTACATTAGCATCAGTGTCAATTTTGGCTTCATTTTTCGGATGTGATTTCCACCTTGTACCTGACTATATCACTTCATATCCACCAAATACACTTAAGGGATCTCGTCCCCCACTTTAAAGGGTCTATTTAAAATCGCAGGTCATACAGTTAAGGCACATAATCTAATAATACATTTTGTCGCCAGTTGCATTTTTGTTAATGAGCTTAAAAAAAAAAAAAAAAAAAATTAAAAAAGATTTCCTTAGAAATACCTACAAAAAAATGTCCTTTGTTAGAACAACGAGACTTTTACCAGCAGAATTTTTTTTTTTTTTTTTAGCACTGGAAATTTTTTTTCACAAATATGATTTTTCTTTAACATTGAAACGATTTCTTAGAAACAATGAATATTTTTATTAGTATTGCTCATTTCTTAGAAACAATTCCAAATGTATTAGCATTGTGATTTTTTTCTCTATGCAACGCAAATGTTTTTTCATAAGAAACGCGGATTTTTTTTTAGGTGCAAAATTACTTTCTAGAACGTAACTATGACAATCATAATCACAATCGCCTTTGTTTTCTCCTGCGTGTTTAATGCGCAGTTTTACTACATAGAACCTTAAGATTCCTTTTTGCGTTTTTGGCTTAAGGATAACTGATGCAATTATGGGGCAATCCAAGTAAACCACAAACAACATAAAAGCATTACTCAAATGTTTCATTGATTTAAATGGGTTTTTTAAACCCCTTGAATGCTACAGAGGTCTTCATTGTTTTGCAGTGTGTTGGGAGACATCTCAGGATGTTTAAAAGCTCCACCTAAATCAACTGAAAACATGGGAATGTTTATTTATCCCCTGTGTTGAAGTTGGTTTGCTCCAGAAATGCTCTTCTTACGATATGCAAAATTTAAGTAAATAAAACATGAATATTCTCAGTTAGATCCCAACTCACTGGGAGAGTATGAGTTGAATTGAAGGTTACTCATTTCTAGATTTCAGATCCTAGCTGGAATCGTCAATGCATGATAGATCAGAGTTTATTTTCTTTAAAAAAAAAGAGTTTATTGCTAATTTGTATCTGTTTTTGCAGTGACGTTAGTTCCGCCTCAATAATAAATAAGGTTATAAAGTCTCTTCAAGTGAACATTAACATTAATATTTTTTGAAGAGCATAAAATTCAGCATTATTAATAAAGTAGAAAAAAACTGAAGAAAATCAAAACATGGACTCTCTCCATCTTTTCCTGGTTTGCGTTGACAGTATCAGGTTGTCTCTGGAGAGGTGCATGAAATTGATGTAAGTGATTGCAGGTTCTTTCTAATACTTAATAATAAATTAGCCTCAACCTTATACAAGATCAGCGTCAGTTTGCTCAGAAAAAATCTGCAATAGGTCTTTGAGTTTGAAAAACAAGACACTGTCCCCAGCCACAGTTTTGTTTTGAATGGTAAATGCATTGCATTTGCAAGTAGACATATTTATTGAAGGTCAGGAATTTTGTTATTTTTACAATTGTGCTTCTGTTTTATCTAACGTGACCAGATCTCCATTTTAAAGAGCAATTATCAAGTGTTAACCCTTTGAATGCCAGATGGGTATGCATCGCATTGCTTTGCAATGCGTTGTGTACCCCTCTGGCACTTAAGGTGACCACATATCCCTTTAAATCAGGGACACTTATAAAATACACACATTGCAGGGTTGCTTTGATTCCTGTGCTGTCCTGCAATGTGTGTATTTTATGTGTCCCTGATTTAAAGGGATATGTGGTCACCTTACTGGCCCTCAAAGCGTTACTTAATCTGCTTCTATGGAAGCACTGCGAAGCCCCAACATCACCTGTTATGGGTGGCTATGAAACTGCCCCCAAGGCTGCAAAAGCATTCAGGAAGAATATGGATCTCACCCACAAACTCCATGAGTTACATGAGCAGAGGGCCTATGGGAACTACGATGCACAGGTCAAGACCAAGAGACTTAACTGTGAGACTTCAGTCTTGCCGGGCAGTCTCTTCTCATGAGACCAGTAAGGGAACCTAGGAAGCCGCTTTTCAGATCGTCATTCTGCCCCCACACTGGTCCCAGGGAAACAGGTCTGTCAGTAGGACACCATCCACATGACAGATGACCTGTAATATGCTTATAAAAATATCATTCGGCAGGGCTGAGGGAAACAAAACAATGCAACC
>CM074724.1:394252952-394311512 GCA_037306005.1 Rhinophrynus dorsalis | reverse complement strand
TATAGAAGCGTATCACCCTGGTGTCCCTGTGTTTAGGAGATCAGACTGTGTGGTGTGTATAGAAGTGTATCACCCCGTGTGCCTGTGTTTAGGAGATCAGACTGTGTGGTGTATATAAGTGTATCACCCTGGTGTCCCTGTGTTTAGGAGATCAGACTGTGTGGTGTGTATATAAGTGTATCGCCCTGGTGTCCCTTTGTTTAGGAGATCAGACTGTGTGGTGTATATATAAGTGTATCGCCCTGGTGTCCCTGTGTTTAGGAGATCAGACTGTGTGATGTGTATATATACGTGTATCACCCTGGTGTCCCTGTGTTTAGGAGATCAGACTGTGTGGTGTGTATATAAGTGTATCACCCTGGTGTTACTGTGTTTAGGAGATCAGACTGTGTGATGTGTATATATGTGTATCACCCTGGTGTCGCTGTGTTTAGGAGATCAGACTGTGTGGTGTGTATAGAAGTGTGTCACCCTGGTGTCCCTGTGTTTAGGAGATTAGTCTGTGTGGTGTGTATATAAGTGTAGCACCCTGGTGTCCCTGTGTTTAGGAGATCAGACTGTGTGGTTTGTATATAGGTATATCACCCCGGTGTCCCTGTGTTTACGAGATCAGACTGTGTGGTGTGTATATAAGTGTATCTCCCTAATGTCCCTGTGATTAGGAGATTAGACTGTGTGGTGTGTATAGAAGTGTATCACTCTGGTGTCCCTGTGTTTAGGAGATCAGACTGTGTGGTATGTATAGAAGTGTATCACTCTGGTGTCCCTGTGTTTAGGAGATCAGACTGTGTGATATGTATAGAAGCGTATCACCCTGGTGTCCCTGTGTTTAGGAGATCAGACTGTGTGGTGTGTATAGAAGTGTATCACCCCGGTGTCCCTGTGTTTAGGAGATCAGACTGTGTGGTGTATATATAAGTGTATCGCCCTGGTGTCCCTGTGTTTAGGAGATCAGACTGTGTGGTGTGTATATAAGTGTATCACCCTGGTGTCCCTGTGTTTAGGAGATCAGACTGTGTGATGTGTATATATACGTGTATCACCCTGGTGTCCCTGTGTTTAGGAGATCAGACTGTGTGGTGTGTAAATAAGTGTATCACCCTGGTGTCCCTGTGTTTAGGAGATCAGACTGTGTGGTGTGTATATAAGTGAATCACATTGCTCCACAGCAATAAAACTCACATTAAAGGGATAATAGTGCAGCAGCAGCTCCAATTAATGTTCATAGTATTTGGGCCATGGAGAGTGTTATGTCAATACTGTCAGAGTTGTAGTACAAGAGTAATTGAATGATAAAGTATCCCCCTCCCGCCCATTTTACCTAGTGTAAACTACCTCCCCTGAGACGTGGAATCTGGTCTCTTGACAGTCAGATCACAGCAAGGGACAATCTTCTTACTGTGATCATAAGGAAAACCCTGCCCCCCTTTGACAGGTTTTTCAGGTTTGCCTTTATGATCACCGAAGAATGTCCCTCTCTGTGATCCATCCGGACAGTCTTGCTGCTCTGAGGTGAACATTGTGACATCAGTAAAAGGGGCGGGAGGGGGATACTTTATCATTCAATTACTCTTGAACTACAACTCTGACAGTATTGAAATAACACTCTCCGTGGCCCAAACACTATGAAGATTAATTGGAACTGTTTTTATTGTGACACATTACTGTCGCTTTAATGTTTGAGTAAATATCAGTACATGTGTTTATATATTAGTCTGTGGTCTTCTTCTATATCATGTATTCAGTTACACAAAGAGCTGTCAATGGGTTATAAAGTAAGACTGTAAGCTCCTTGGGGCAGGAACGTCTCTCCCATTGTTTCTATGATAGGAGATATTAGGGCTCGATACCTCCCTGAAGAAAGGCTGCATTGTGTGTCCTGGTGGTATCACAGGTGCATCAAACAGGGATCTCAAAAAAGAACCCCACCAGTGCTCCCTCATTGGCCCTGCTAGAAGAGACTGGATTGTAAGGCTGAAGTCTCTCAGTCCAGTCTCTTGTCCTGAGCAGTACAAGTCCCCATAGACCAGGGGTAGCCAACTCTGATTCTCAAGAGTGTCCAACAATACATGTTTTCTGGCTATCCCTGAATTAGCACAGACAGATTAATTCAAGTGACTGAGCCAGTCCAGCTGGCTTTAGTGACAACATGCATTGTTGGTAGTTACTGAGGACCTGGGTTGGCCACCCCTGACATTGTCTCTTGCACTGAAGAGCTATGGAAGCTGCATGAACTACCCACAAAGTTTGTGGCTGAATTGAAGAGGTCAATTTTCTAACAGCTCATAACCCCACCCCCTAAGCATTTTGCAGTTGCACGACGCAGACACAAGATTTGTACTGTCTCCCCCTCTGAGAGAGAAACATGACAATTGTCCTTTATGAGTATGATACCCACTGTTTGGAGCAAGAGGCCTATGCGATACATTCCAGTGGTTCACTTTAAAAGGGGAACATACACATCCCCAAACATTTTCACCATTGCTTTTAAAATATAAAGCAATATCAGCGCTGGTTTTATTTATTTTCTCCACTACCTTAGAGTGGAGATATTAATCTTTGAGATGTGCCACTTCCGGGTCTGCGGCACCGGGTATGTGCGGCATGAAGCGGCAGGACTTCCCACCTCCCTCCCAGCAGCCCCTGGGGCGCGCATTCGCGCTTCCATTCAGAGCTGCATTTTTCTAGGCTAACGTGACACCAAGCTCCGTTAACCATGCTACTGAGGTTGTATATAGTTGTATTACAGGTTGCAACCTCAGTAGCATGGTAAACGGAGCTTGGTGTCACGTTAGCCCAGAAAAATACAGCTCCGAAGAGAAGCGCGAACGCGCACCCCAGGGGCTGCTGGGAGGGAGGTGGGAAGTCCTGCGGCTCATACACGGTTCCCCAGAATGCTGATGTGCCACATTCTAACGATTAATATCTCCACTCTTAGGCAGTGGAGAAAATAAATAAAGCCAGTGCTAATATTGTTTTACATTTTAAAAGCAATGCTGAAAATTTTTGGGAATGGGAATGTTCCCCTTTAAAATGTTGCACACAAAAGAGCGTGCGACTACATGGCGCACTAATCACATGTCAATGAGGAAAAGGACGACATGAGAATATTGCCCTGCGAGATTCTCATGTTGCGTCCTTAAACGTCACCTCAACGCATTCATTTTATTGGCCGCAGCATCCAATCCAGTCCAGGATTCATGATAAAGTGATAGATCCAAACCATGATGTAAAATAGAAGTCCAGGGGTCAGATAAAGCCTTGGATATTACTGGAACAAGTCCTTTGACAAATGAGCTTTCTCAGCATCCTCGTCACTCCTCCCACCACTAAAATGAACGCGGGTTGGGTAGAAGCAATGTTTAAAGTGATAGTAATGTTTCACAAAGACAGCAGCTCCGGTTAATCTTCATAGTATTTGGGCCGTGGAGAGTGTTATTTCAATACTGTCAGAGTTGTAGTACAAGAGTAATTGAATGATAAAGTATCCCCCTCCCGCCCCTTTTACCTAGTGTAACACTGCTCACCTCAGATGTGGAATCTGGTCTCTTGACCGGACAGATCACATCAAGGGACAATCTTCTTACTGTGAGCATAAGGAAAACCCTGCCCCCCTTGACTAGGGTGACCACATTTCCGTTTTGCCATTCCGGGACATGTGGTCACTAGTGATGAGCGAGCACCCCAATGCTCGGGTGTTCGGGTGCTCTGACCGAGCACCCCCTGAGGCTCGAGTGCTCGGCCGAACACCCGAGCCCCATTGAAGTCAATGGGAGGACTCGAGCATTACACCAGGCACCCCCTGCTCTGATGAGGGGAGGGTGCCTGGTCCATAGGAAAAGGGCAGAAAATTATGGAAACACCACAGAAATGGTTCAGGGACAGCATAGGGAGGATGTCTGGATGCATCTTGGACTCCAACATCGCTGCTGGGAACGATCTTTCGCCCGTAGTACGCCATTTTTACAGACTGACCATAAAACACACAAAAAGGAAAATAAAAACGACTTTAGGCGAAAAATTGTTACCAAACAATATTTGCTGTATATTTACTTGTATATCATCTGGAAATTATCCCAAAAATTTCCTTGATTTTCGGAAGTGAGGCCATGATTAAGAGGAAAACGTGCGCAGAGGCAAATTCTCCCAAAAATTTCCTTGATTTTCAGAACTGAGGCCATGATTAAGAGGGAAACGTGCACAGAGGCAAATTCTCCCAAAAATTTCCTTGATTTTATTGAACTGAGGCCATGATTAAGAGGGAAACGTGCGCTGAGCCGACCATCTAAAACATTATGGGTGAGGGTCTGCTGCAGAGCTGACCATCCTAAACATTATATGCGAAGGCCCGCTAGTGAGCTGACGCTATAAAACATTATATGAGAGGGCCCGCTAGAGAGCTGAGCCAATAAAACATTATATGAGAAGGCCCGCTGGTGAGCTGACCTATATAAAAATTGGCAAACAGGGCCCGCTGGTGAGCTGGCCCTATATAAAAATTATATCACAGGGCATATGGAAGAGGAGGAGGAGGATGAGAAGATTAAGAGTCAACCATATACCCGTTTTTTGGGTGGAAGGGGTGAATGGGAATACAGAGTATTCCCATCATTGTAAATAACATATATAAAGTGAGTTTATGTTCCCCCGGGGCTTTCCTCCAGTGGAGTGGAGAAGTCAGGGGAAATCCAGGCCTTGTTCATTTTTATAAGTGTCAACCTATCAGCATTGTCGGTGGAAAGGCGGATACGCTTATCTGTTATGATGCCACCAGCAGCACTAAATACCCGCTCAGACAGAACGCTGGCGGCAGGGCAGGCCAGCACCTCCAAGGCGTAGAGTGCCAGTTCATACCACGTGTCCAGCTTGGACACCCAGTAGTTGTAAGGCACAGAGGGATCATTGAGGACGCTGACACGGTCTGCTACGTACTCCTTCACCATCTTCCAAAACTTTTCCCTCCTTGTGACACTAGGCTGCGCATCAGGGTGAGGGTGCTGGCGGGGTGTCATGAAGGTGTCCCACGCCTTGGAGAGTGTTGCCCTGCCTTTCTCGGAACTGCTGTGTGCTCCCCTTTTCTCCCCTTCTCGGTTGGCCAAGGTAGCACGTACTCTGCCGCCAGCGTTGTCAGATGGAAAATTTTGGAGCAATTTTTCGACAAGAACCTTCTGGTATTGCAACATTTTGCTTGTCCTCTCCACCGGAGGAATGAGAGATGAGAAATTCTCTTTGTAGCGGGGGTCCAGAAGGGTGAACACCCAGTAATCCGTGTTGTCTAAAATGCGTACAACGCGTGGGTCACGGGAAAGGCAGCCTAACATAAAGTCAGCCATGTGTGCCAGAGTACCAACAGTCAAGATTTCGCTGTCCTCACCAGGAGGATGACTCTCAATATCCTCATCCTCTTCCTCCTCTTCTGCCCACCCACGCTGAAGAGATGGAACTAAAGTTCCATGGCTACCCTCTGTAGCGGAGGCAACCGTGTCTTCCTCCTCCTCCTCCTCCTCCTCCTCCGCCTCCTCCAATTGTCGCTGAGAAGACGAAGTGGGGGTGCTCTGGCTATCACCTTGTGTAAGCTCTTCCTCCCCCATTTCCACCTCTTCCACATGCAAAGCGTCGGTTTTAATTGTGAGCAGCGAGCGTTTCAGTAGACACAGAAGTGGGATGGTTACACTGATAATAGCGTTATCGCCGCTCACCATCTGTGTCGATTCCTCAAAATTGCGTAAAACCTCGCACAGGTCTGACATCCATTCCCACTCCTCACTTCTGATTACAGGAAGTTGAACGGAGAGGCGACGACCGTGTAACAGCTGGTACTCCACTACTGCCCTCTGCTGCTCACAAAGCCGGGCCAACATGTGGAAGGTGGAGTTCCAGCGCGTGCTCACGTCACACAGCAGCCGGTGAGCTGGCAATTGTAAGCGCTGCTGCAGCTTCAACAGGCCGGCTGAAGCTGTTGATGACTTACGGAAATGTGCACACACGCGGCGCACCTTGGTCAAGAGATCATGCACATTGGGGTAGGTTTTTAGAAATCGCTGCACCACTAAATTAAATACATGCGCTAGGCATGGTACGTGTGTGAGCTTGCCGAGCTCCAAAGCCGCCACCAAGTTACGCCCATTATCACACACAACCATGCCTGCTTGCAGGTTGAGTGGCGAGAGCCACTGCTCGGTCTGGTGACTAATCCCCTGCAACAGCTCTGAGGCCGTGTGCTGTTTGTCCCCAAGGCAGATCAGCTTCAGCACGGCCTGTTGACGCTTCCCCACTGCAGTGCTACACTGCTTCCAGCTACTGGCTGATGGGGGAGTGGCGGTGTGTGTAGAGAATTCGGAGGTGGAAACGGAGGAGGAGGAGCCAATAACGTAGGTGCTGGTGGAAACCCTGATGGAGGTAGGGCCCGCAATCCTCGGCGTGGGTAGCACCCGTGCCATCCCAGGGTCCGAGTCGCTCCCAGCCTCCACGACATTCACCCAGTGTGCCGTCAGGGAAATGTAGCGTCCCTGGCCACAAGCACTTGTCCATGTGTCAGTCGTTAAGTGGACCTTCCCAGTAACTGCGTTGGTCAGGGCACGGGTGATGTTACGGGACACATGGTGGTGTAATGCGGGGATGGCACACCGGGAAAAGTAGTGGCGGCTGGGGACCGCGTACCGAGGGACAGCTGCTGCCATCAGGCTGCGGAAGGACTCAGTGTCCACAAGCCTAAATGGCAGCATTTCGATGGCCAGTAATTTTGAAAGGTGTGAGGTTAGTGCTATGGCCTGTGGGTGGGTGGCTGGGTACTTTCTCTTGCGCTCAAATGCCTGGGGTAACGACATTTGGACGCTGTGCTGGGATAGGGAAGTGGATGTGGTCGCTGATGGTGCTTCAGATGCTACAGGTGCAGGGCGGGAGGTATGCAGGCCTGCGCCTTCGACAGGCGATTGGCCGGCACCGAAAACAGGGGAAGAGGAGGCAGTGGTGTGGCCTGCAGACACAGATGGGCGATCCAGGCGTTCCTCCCACTTACTACGGTGCTTGGATGCCATGTGTCGGATCATGCTGGTGGTGGTGAGGTTTCTAGTGTTCATGCCTCGGCTCATTCTGGTGTGGCACAGGTTGCAAACTACAATTCTTTTGTCGTCCGCACTTTCCTTAAAAAAACGCCATACCGCGGAACACCTACCCCTTGGCAAGGTAGATTTACGCAAGGGGGTGCTCCGTGGAACATTTGCGGGCCGGTTTGGTGCGGTCCGCCTTCTTTCTGTAGCCACACCACTGCCTCTTCCAGCCTGTTGCGGTGCTGCAGATGGCTCACCCTCAGGACTGCTGTCATCGCTCGGCTCTACACCTTCCCAGGTGGGGTCAGTCACCTCATCGTCCACCAAGTCCTCCTCCACTTCCTCACTCTGATCATCCTCCTCAAGTCTTGATCCCACCACATACTCAGTCATTGACAACTGTATAACATTCTCCTCAACAAGGTCTTGAGACGGAAATAGTGGTTGATTTAATGGCAACTGTGTCTCATCATCATCATCATCATCCACTACTTCCTTTGACCTTAAATGCCGTTCACATCTGTCATCTTCTTGTGATTGGGTAGCCTCTAGAGGTTGTGAATCAGGGCACAAGATGTCATGTTCCTCTGCAAGCGTGCTTGGAGAGAGGGTCAAATGAAGGATTGGTGATGAGACGAGCTCCTCACTATATCCCAGTGTGGGATCACTTCTTTGACCAGACCGTGTATGGTGGGAGGAAGGATGATCAGAGTGAGGATTATTTTGACCAGACTCTTGGCTACTGAGAGTGGACTTGGTGGAAGACAGGGTGGTGCTTAACCGACTGGAAGCAGTATCAGCTGTCATCCAACCGACCACCTGTTCGCAGTGGTCGGACCTCGAGAGTGATGTCCTGCGACGCCCTGTAAAATCACACATGAAGCTAGGTATGGTGGATGTCTTTCTTTCTTGTGCTCTGGCACCAGGCACAGTTTCTCCGCGTCCTGACCCGCGCCCTGAACTTTCAGGATCACGTCCACTTCCCCGTCCCTTTTTACCCGCCTTCTTCATCTTACACAGAATATGTGACTTTAATATTTGAGTTTGAAAACTTAACAGTATTTCTTATTATTCTGCAACTCTGCACAGTACACAGAATAGGCTGCTAAACGGCGGTGAAACACACTGAATGGAATATGTGGACTTTGATATTTTAGTTTGAAGACTTAACAGTATTTCTTCCTATTCTGCAACTCTGCACAGTACACAGAATAGGCTGCTAAACGGCGGTGAAACACACTGAATGGAATATGTGACTTTAATATTTGAGTTTGAAAACTTAACAGTATTTCTTATTATTCTGCAACTGTACAGAGTACACAGAATAGGCTGCTAAACTGCGGTGAAACACACTGAATGGAATATGTGACTTTAATATTTGAGTTTGAAACTTAACAGTATTTCTTATTATTCTGCAACTCTGCAGAGTACACAGAATAGGCTGCTAAACTGCGGTGAAACACACTGAATGGAATATGTGACTTTAATATTTGAGTTTGAAAACTTAACAGTATTTCTTATTATTCTGCAACTCTGCAGAGTACACAGAATAGGCTGCTAAACTGCGGTGAAACACACTGAATGGAATATGTGACTTTAATATTTGAGTTGAAAACTTAGCAGTATTTCTTATTATTCTGCAACTCTGCAGAGTACACAGAATAGGCTGCTAAACTGCGGTGAAACACACTGAATGGAATATGTGACTTTAATATTTGAGTTTGAAAACTTAACAGTATTTCTTATTATTCTGCAACTGTACAGAGTACACAGAATAGGCTGCTAAACTGCGGTGAAACACACTGAATGGAATATGTGACTTTAATATTTGAGTTTGAAAACTTAACAGTATTTCTTATTATTCTGCAACTGTACAGAGTACACAGAATAGGCTGCTAAACTGCGGTGAAACACACTGAATGGAATATGTGACTTTAATATTTGAGTTTGAAAACTTAACAGTATTTCTTATTATTCTGCAACTCTGCAGAGTACACAGAATAGGCTGCTAAACTGCGGTGAAACACACTGAATGGAATATGTGACTTTAATATTTGAGTTTGAAAACTTAACAGTATTTCTTATTATTCTGCAACTGTACAGAGTACACAGAATAGGCTGCTAAACTGCGGTGAAACACACTGAATGGAATATGTGACTTTAATATTTGAGTTTGAAAACTTAACAGTATTTCTTATTATTCTGCAACTGTACAGAGTACACAGAATAGGCTGCTAAACTGCGGTGAAACACACTGAATGGAATATGTGACTTTAATATTTGAGTTTGAAAACTTAACAGTATTTCTTATTATTCTGCAACTCTGCAGAGTACACAGAATAGGCTGCTAAACTGCGGTGAAACACACTGAATGGAATATGTGACTTTAATATTTGAGTTTGAAAACTTAACAGTATTTCTTATTATTCTGCAACTGTACAGAGTACACAGAATAGGCTGCTAAACTGCGGTGAAACACACTGAATGGAATATGTGACTTTGATATTTTAGTTTGAAGACTTAACAGTATTTCTTCCTATTCTGCAACTCTGCACAGTACACAGAATAGGCTGCTAAACTGCGGCGAAGCACACTGAATGGAATATGTGACTTTGATATTTTAGTTTGAAGACTTAACAGTATTTCTTCCTATTCTGCAACTCTGCACAGTACACAGAATGTGCTGCTAAACTGCGGCGAAGCACACTGAATGGAATATGTGACTTTGATATTTTAGTTTGAAGACTTAACAGTATTTCTTCCTATTCTGCAACTCTGCACAGTACACAGAATAGGCTGCTAAACTGCGGCGAAGCACACTGAATGGAATATGTGACTTTGATATTTTAGTTTGAAGACTTAACAGTATTTCTTCCTATTCTGCAACTCTGCACAGTACACAGAATGTGCTGCTAAACTGCGGCGAAGCACACTGAATGGAATATGTGACTTTGATATTTGAGTTTGAAGACTTAACAGTATTTCTTCCTATTCTGCAACTCTGCACAGTACACAGAATGTGCTGCTAAACTGCGGCGAAGCACACTGAATGGAATATGTGACTTTGATATTTTAGTTTGAAGACTTAACAGTATTTCTTCCTATTCTGCAACTCTGCACAGTACTCAGAATGTGCTGCTAAACTGCGGCGACGCACACTGAATGGAATACGTGACTTTGATATTTTAGTTTGAAGACTTAACAGAATGTGCTCTAATCTGCAACTTTGCACACTAAACAGAATGTGCTCTAATCTGCAACTTTGCACACTAAACAGAATGTGCTCTAATCTGCAACTTTGCACACTAAACAGAATGTGCTCTAATCTGCAACTGTGCACACTAAACAGAATGTGCTCTAATCTGCAACTTTTCACACTAAACAGAATATTTTTTTTTTTTTTTTTTTTTTGTTTTTTTCCCCCCACACAAAATAACCTGCTGCCCCCACACACAGTAGTCCTAAAAAGGACTTTTGGTTCTTTTTTGTCACAATTTTTTTTTTTCCTCCCTACACTGCCTTTCCCTTCCTATCCTCAGCTCTCCCTGGCTCAGACTGAGCCGAACTCGATGGTCAGGTGCTATACAGCACCCGACCACGGGTTCTGGCCAGCCAATCAGTGTAATGCCAGCAGCCAACATGGCTGCTGGCATTACACCGATGTCAGAGCCTCCCTGCACGTTTATTGGCTGCGCAGCAGCCGCAAAACGTGCGGGGAGGAGACCCGAACATGGCGGGCGAGCACATGCGGTACTCGTACGAGTACCGCCATGTGCCGAGCAGAGCGATGCTCGAGCCGATCCGAGCATCGGCCGAGCATGCTCGCTCAACACTAGTGGTCACCCTAGTACCGTAGCTGAGGCTCCCGCCGGCGCTGGCCATCTTTCTGAGGCTGATATAGTAACAGTTCCCAGTCAGCCTCAGAAAGATGGACAGCACGGCAGGAGCCTCAGCCGCGGGACTCACTTGCGGCACCAGCATACCTGCTCCACCCCAGCTGTCTTGCACGTACCAGTCCAGCCAGCCAATGAAATGTATTTGCTAGATGGTCCTCATTGGCTGCCTCAGCCAGCCAATGAGGAACATATAGCAAATACATTTCATTGGCTGGCTGGACTGGTGCGTGTTGCTCCATTCCGGGACTCTTTGTTGTCCCAGTGGGGGGTGACCTGGGACGCGGGACACAATCCCCCAATAAGGGGCAGTCCCGGGCATTCCAGGACGTGTGGTCACCCTACCCTTGACAGGTTTTTCAGGTATTCTCTTATGATCAATGAAGATCGTCTTTCTCTGTGATCCATCTGGACAGTCTTGCTGCTCCGTGGTGAGCAGTGTTACATCAGTAAAAGGGGCGGGAGGGGGATAATTTATCATTCAGTATCTCCAAGGCCCAAATACTATGAAGATTAATCTAAGCTGCTTTTGTTACGAAACATTACTATCCCTTTAAGCTTATAGCTCGATGGGTAATTGTTGGGGGAAGACTTTATTTGGGGTGACAGTTCCCCTATATGTGAATATAGGGAGCTTCATATCTGTTCCCTATGTTGCTGTTGGTTTGTTCCAGAACTGAACCACTTTAGAATTCCCCACAAGCCCTAAGAAGGGGAATCATGTCAGGGCTGTGGGAGGGTCAAAGAAAGCTTGTAAGGGGTATCTGCCCCTTTAATGTTTAAGAAGGGGTGGGGCATGGGAACCAATATAAGGGGGACACTTGGAGCATCACTTCCTTTTCAGAAGTGAATACCAAAAGTATCGGCCCTCCCTCCCTCCCTGTATTTGGGTTTTATTGTTAGTTTGGGGTTTGTTTTCTGGTGGGTTTTGGGTCATGAAAGTACCTGGGTTTACTTTATTTGTCACAGCTTTTGGCGCTTTTGGCCCTTGCCAATAGGAAAAATGGTACATCATGTTTGGAATGCATTGTTAACAGGTGGATGTCAGGCCAGCGGCCTTGGGCATTAAGCACCCGGACCACGGTCGCGGGTTGTGGTCACCGCCCCTCATTGAGCTGCACAGACCAGCTAATGGGGTGTGGTGGAATGGAGGAAAAGATGGGTTGAGCCTTTTGGGGCTCAGTAGGGTGGGCATAAGTTTATGCCTAGCATTTGGCAAGGGCTTAAAGTTGTGGTGGTTATTAAATTTTAAGTTAATAAAGCTGTGGCCTGGTTTTTACATCCAAACAAGTTGTGTGTGTCTTTATTTGATCTATACCACATGCCCTAGACATGTTTAGTGCATCATCGTGGCTGTGTGTATAAAGGCCCAGGGTCACAGTACACGGGGCCGCAGTCATTTCTCCAGCCGTCTAACAGGTTTCAAAAACAAAACTGTGTCTGCACTAAACAGGTTAAACTGCATTGGTAGAGAGTGCTTGGGTATAGACAAGTAATGATTATCCTTAAAGGAGACCTAAAACCTAATAATAACCCCCCTCCCCCACTTACATTACTATGGCAAGTAAATCCTAATAGCCCCTATGAATTCCTCCCTACATTACCTCCCTGACACAGCTAACAATGCATTAACCACCTCCCATAGCACTGACTTCCTGTCTTATCCCTACATTACCTACCCCACTCAGTACTGTTGTCACACAGCTGGTATTTTACCGGCAGGCCGGTAAAAAATTGGCTTCTGTCCAATGTTAAGTCTATGGAGGGAATGCCATGGCCGGTATTTTTTTTAAGAAAAGGTGACTACTCTACTGCTCAGCAATGCATTATCCACCTCCCCTAGCAATGACTTCCTGTCTTATCCCTACATTACCTCCTCCACTCACTGACACTGCTCAGCAATGCATTACCCACCTCCCCTAGCACTGACTTCTAGTGTTGAGCGAGCACCCCGATGCTCGGGTGCTCGGGTGCTCTGACCGAGCACCCCCTGAGGCTCGAGTGCTCGGCCGAGCACCCAAGCCCCATTGCATTGAATGGGGCGACACGAGCATTACACCAGGCACCCCCTGCTCTGATGAGGGGAGGGTGCCTGGTCAATGCCCCCCTTCATCTCCGCAATGTCCCCCTTCATCTCCGCAATGTCCCCCTTCATCTCCTCTATGCCCCTCTTCCACAATGTCCCCCTTCATCTCCGCTATGCCCCTCTTCCACAATGTCCCCCTTCATCTCCTCTATGGCATAGAGGAGATGAAGGGGGACATTGTGGAAGAGGGGCATAGCGGAGATGAAGGGGGACATTGTGGAAGAGGGGCATAGAGGAGATGAAGGGGGACATTGTGGAAGAGGGGCATAGCGGAGATGAAGGGGGACATTGTGGAAGAGGGGCATAGCGGAGATGAAGGGGGACATTGTGGAAGAGGGGCATAGAGTCTATGCCCCTCTTCCACAATGTCCCCCTTCATCTCCGCTATGCCCCTCTTCCACAATGTCCCCCTTCATCTCCGCAATGCCCCCGTACCTCCAGTCCCTGGTGGTCCAGCGGAGCGTCTTCTGATCTGTGCCTCCTCCGGCACAGATCCCCGCCACCCGAACATGGCGGTACTCGACGAGTACCGCCATGTGCCGAGCAGAGCGATGCTCGAGCCGATCCGAGCATCGGCCGAGCACGCTCACTCAACACTACTGACTTCCTGTCTTATCCCTAAATTACCTCCTCCACTCACTGACACTGCTCAGCAATGCATTACCCACCTCCCCTAGTACTGACTTCCTGTCTTATCCCTACATTACCTCCTCCACTCACTGACACTGCTCAGCAATGCATTACCCACCTCCCATAGCACTGACTTCCTGTCTTATCCTTACATTACCTACCCACTTAGTACTGTTGTCACACAGCTGGTATTTTACCGGCAGGCCGGTAAAAAATTGGCTTCTGTCCAATGTTAAGTCTATGGAGGGAATGCCATGGCCGATATTTTTTTTAAGAAAAGGTGACAACTCTACTGCTCAGCAATGCATTATCCACCTCCCCTAGCAATGACTTCCTGTCTTATCCCTACATTACCTCCTCCACTCACTGACACTGCTCAGCAATGCATTACCCACCTCCCCTAGCACTGACTTCCTGTCTTATCCCTAAATTACCTCCTCCACTCACTGACACTGCTCAGCAATGCATTACCCACCTCCCCTAGTACTGACTTCCTGTCTTATCCCTACATTACCTCCTCCACTCACTGACACTGCTCAGCAATACATTATCCACCTCCCCTAGCACTGACTTCCTGTCTTATCCCTACATTACCTCCTCCACTAACTGACACTGCTCAGCAATGCATTACCCACCTCCCCTAGCACTGATTTCATGTCTTATCCCTACATTACCTCCCCACTCACTGACACTGCTCAGCAATGCATTACCCACCTCCCCTAGTACTGACTTCTTGCCTTATCCCTACATTACCTCCCCCACTCACTGACACTGCTCAGCAATGCATTACCCACCTCCCCTAGTACTGACTTCCTGTCTTATCTCTACATTACCTTCCCCACTCAGTGACACTGCTCAGCAATGCATTACCCACCTCCCCTAGTACTGACTTCCTGTCTTATCCCTACATTACCTCCACCACTCACTGACACTGCTCTGCAATGTATTACCCACCTCCCCTAGCACTGACTTCCTGTCTTATCCCTACATTACCTTCCCCACTCACTGACACTGCTCAGCAATGTATTACCCACCTCCCCTAGCACTGACTTCCTGTCTTATCCCTACATTACCTCCCCACTCACTGACACTGCTCAGCAATGTATTACCCACCTCCTCTAGCACTGACTTCCTGTCTTATCCCTACATTACCTCCCCACTCACTGACACTTCTCAGCAATGCATTACCCACCTCCCCTAGCACTGACTTCCTGTCTTATCCCTACATTACCTCCCCACTCACTGACAATGCTCAGCAATGCATTACCCACCTCCCCTAGCACTGACTTCCTGTCTTATCCCTACATTACCTCCCCATTCACTGACACTGCTCAGCAATGCATTACCCACCTCCCCATCATACCTACCAACATTAGAAACAGCCAGAGAGGGACACTTTTCTTTTAGGTGGGTGTGGCTAATGGGCGGAGCATTACCGAGAACTTTGTAGGTTATTTCATTACCTGTTGACAACTTTTTGTTACAGAATAAATTATTTAGAGCAAGACTAAAGTTTTTATTTGCACAAATATAAATACACATGTACTGAAGTTTAAACAAACATTAATGTGAGTTTTATTGATGCAGAGCAAATTGATATACATATATATGCCGCACAGTCTCATCTCTTAAAAAGAGGGGCACCAGGGTGGGAAAGAGGGAGGGACTGTCCCTCCTAAATAGGGACACTTGGGAGGTATGCATTTCTTTATACATTTCTAAAATAATAAACTGCATTAAAGTATAAATAATAAGGGAAGAAAACATGAGGACTTGTTCACACTTGCATGTTAACAAGTTTACTGCCCATAGCACTGACTTCCTGTCTTATCCCTACATTACCTACCCACTTAGTACTGTTGTCACACAGCTGGTATTTTACCGGCAGGCCGGTAAAAAATTGGCTTTTGTCCAATGTTAAGTCTATGGAGGGAATGCCATGGCCGGTATTGTTTTTAAGAAAAGGTGACAACTCTACTGCTCAGCAATGCATTATCCACCTCCCCTAGCACTGACTTCCTGTCTTATCCCTACATTACCTCCCCACTCACTGACACTGCCCAGCAATGCATTATCCACCTCCCCTAGCACTGACTTCCTGTCTTATCCCTACATTACCTCCCCACTCACTGACACTGCTCAGCAATGCACACACACAATATACACACACACAAACAGAATTCATGGGTTCTGAGACAAAGTTTGAACTTGATGGACTATTTTTCAACCTAAGTTACTAAAACTTTAAATCAGCCATTTAGGTGTCAGCACTAGCTCATTGGTAGGCACCCATAGAGCCAGCCTGTGATTGGATCATGTCAATGAATGTTGCAGTGATTCAGTCATGGGAATAATCTGTGCAGATGCCCCATAGACCTCCATACAGAGCTTCACTGCTGCAACTCCTCAGTGACCATTTCTAGTTTTGGAGAGTTGCATCAAAGTTGCTTTTGGTCTACTGTGTACAGCAACAGTCTCCCCATGGCACCGTTTCCCATGGGAACAAGCAATTAAGATACTAACCCTTCGCGTGAAAGAGGGGTGCTCAACCAGTCTGGGAGTCAAACACTTATATTTTGGGAATGTTTCCTTATTCTCTATAGTGCATTTGATTGAGACCAGAACCGCTCGACCTTGTCATTGTAAATATGGCTCACTAGGTCATATGTACTAAGTAGTGGATTCATTCAATTGCAGTATAGGGAAGTTGGGTTAAATAGGCTAATAGAGTGCAGCACAAGAATTAGCAGCTCACACGTCTACCGTAAAATCTCAGGTATAATACGCACCTGTGTATAATACGCAGGTACATATTATACCAAAGATTTTGGGGGAAAACAAGAGTGCCTATGTATAATACGCACCCTTGTTTTCCCCCCTTGATAAAAAATTATAAAGGCTGGCCGATCCCTTCCCTCCCTCCCTCCCCCGGGTCAAACCCGCTCTCAAAACAAGCCTTACTAGCTTGAAGTCCATATTTTCTTCTGTGGATAAGGCAAAATAGAGTTACGTACAGCTTCCTTGCGGGCGGCACGCTTCCCTTTGCCGCCTGCTTCCATCAATGGGCTTGCAGGACCTTCCGCCTACAGCCAATGGTAATGCCCTGTGCCGCCCGCAAGGAAGCTGTACGTAACTCTATTTTGCCTTATCCACAGAAGAAGATGCGGACTTCAAGTTTAAAGGGATAGTAATACTTCGTTTTAACTTTATTTTATTTTGTAGGCATTAAAAAAACAAGAAGAACGATATAAGTCTTATGTCTCAATCCTTTATGGTTTGAGAGATATTCACAAGCAAAGTTTCCCCTCCCGACCCTTTTTCCTAGTGTAAGCCATCTCTTCTCAGATGTGAATCTGGTTGTAAGACCAGACAGATAACAGAAGTGGACAATCTTCTTTGTATGAAAAGAATGAAAGACCTTCCCCCCTTGACAAGTTTTTCAGGTTTTTCCCTTATCTTACTGAAGATTGTCCCTCTTTGCAGTCTACCTGGGCACCTCCCTTCTTATCTGGCTGAACAGGGGGGGGATACTTTGCTTGTGAATATCTCTTAAACCATAAAGGTTTGAGACATAAGACTTATATCATTCTTCGTGTTTTTTTAATGCCTACAAAATAAAATAAAGTTAAAACAAAGTATTACTATCCCTTTAACGTCAAGCTAGTAAGGCTTGTTTTGAGAGCAGGTTTGACCCGGGGGAGGGAGGGAAGGGATCGGCCAACCCTATTTTATTTTTTATTTTTTAAACTCTCATGTATAATACACATAAGGTGAAGTGGGGTAAAATTGTGCGTATTATACCCGAGATTTTACAGTAATCAATATTGATCTATACAAATGCATAATGAATGTTCTAACTCCCAGCACCTGTTGTCCACAAGTTGCGATTTTATTTGTAGTATCCGTGCCACATATAGTGTGATCACAAATGAAGAAAGTATGGAATTGTGCTCTGGGTGAAATGAAAGAGTTTCTCTATAAATTCTCAATGGAATACATGTGCAGCACAAGGAAAACACGCACTTCCATGGACAAAGCCAAATCCTCAAATAAAAACATTGAATCTTTATTGTAGCATAAGTACCTCCGAAGTCTTCTGGCCTTAATATCTCTGTATGGAGAGACTTATAGTTATTTAGCAGCAAACCAGTAAATGTAAGCAAAATAGCATCCTAACGATCAACTCGTTTCACGTTACCGTGAATAAGCATGGTGAACATGAAACGCGTTGATCGGTGGGATGCTATTTTGCTTACGTCTACTCTACTGGTTTGCTGCTCCATAACTGTAAATCTCTCCATAGAGAGAAATTAAGGCCAGAAGACTTTGTATGTATTATAAGAATTTTTATACTTATGCTACAATAAAGAATAAAGATTCAATGTTTTTGTTAGAGGATTTGGTTTTGTCCATGGAACTGCGTGTTTTCCTGGTGCTGCACATGAATAGACTAATACCCATCTTAAAGTCAGGAGGAAAGATTATGTAGTTCTCATTTTGTCTGTTATAGAGGTTGAACTTGATGGACTTTTTACAACCTAATTTATTATGCAACTGTGGACAAATAATTAAAAAATTCCAATCATATAAATGTGATTTTTTTAATCCCTGGAGGTGTTTGACACATTGCAAAGTTCTCAGGTACGACTCGCACCTAATTTATAGACAATTGCTTAGCAATGCACTGCTCACCTCGTCTGTACTAGTGTTGAGCGAGCACCCCGATGCTCGGGTGCTCGGGTGCTCTGACCGAGCACCCCCTGAGGCTCGAGTGCTCGGCCGAGCACCCGAGCCCCATTGAAATGAATGGGGCGACACCAGGCACCCCCTGCTCTGATGAGGGGAGGGTGCCTGGTCAATGCCCCCTTCATCTCCGCTATGCCCCCTTCATCTCCGAATGCCCCCTTCATCTCCGCAATGTCCCCCTTCATCTCCGAATTGCCCGTCTTCCACAATGTGCCCCTTCATCTCCGCTATGCCCCTCTTCCACAATGTGCCCCTTCATCTCCGCTATGCCCCTCTTCCACAATGTCCCCCTTCATCTCCTCTATGCCATAGAGGAGATGAAGGGGGACATTGTGGAAGAGGGGCATAGCGGAGATGAAGGGGCACATTGTGGAAGAGGGGCATAGCGGAGATGAAGGGGGACATTGTGGAAGACGGGCATAGCGGAGATGAAGGGGGACATTGTGGAAGAGGGGCATAGAGTCTATGCCCCTCTTCCACAATGCCCCCCTTCATCTCCGCAATGCCCCCTTCATCTCCGCAATGCCCCCGTACCTCCAGTCCCTGGTGGTCCAGCGGAGCTTCTTCGGATCTGTGCCTCTTCCGGCACAGATCCCCGCCACCCGAACATGGCGGGAGAGCACATGGCGGTACTCGACGAGTACCGCCGTGTGCCGAGCAGAGCGATGCTCGAGCCGATCCGAGCATCGGCCGAGCACGCTCGCTCATCACTAGTCTGTACCAAAATAATTAATTTTGGTTGATTCACTGACATTTCCTTTTGAAAGATCAGGGGGGAGATTCACTAAGTGGTGATAAAGAGTTGACAAACGTGGAGATGACTTCACCAATTTATCACTTCTCCAGTCCCTATGTTTTTCTATGGAGCCTATTCA
Source organism: Rhinophrynus dorsalis (assembly GCA_037306005.1). NCBI lineage: Eukaryota > Metazoa > Chordata > Amphibia > Anura > Rhinophrynidae > Rhinophrynus > Rhinophrynus dorsalis. The sequence continues at coordinate 394,292,233 of CM074724.1, read as the reverse complement.
CTAAGATCTCCAAAGTTGAAGTGATCTTAGTGCATTGGCTCCATAGAATAAGCATACAAAATGTGAGAGGCTTCTGAGGACGAACAACAGCACAATGGCCTGTCCTACGGCTAGTCACCGCTCAGAAGCATCACATTTTAGCTCTCTAGTGCCATTATAGAGGAGAAATTTCCACGTTCATATTAGACTAATCCTGCACAATAGGACGGTCCAGTTCCAAAATGACAGGTAAGTCCCCTCTGCATGGGAACACCAGCTAACCCCGATGTACGTTTTGGCCTTGTTGGACCTCGTCAGTGCCTAGGGAACCCAGTTGCACATCCCTGACAAAGCCCAACAAGGCTGAAACGTACATCAAGGGTTAGCGTTTCTGTGCAGAAGGGACTTGGCTGTCATTTTGGAACTGGACCGCCCTTTTGGGCGGGAATAACCCAATATGTACATGGAAATTTCCCCTCTAATGGCACTAGAGAGCTAAAACGTGATACTTATGAGCGGTGACTAGCCGTAGGACAGGCCATTGTGCTGTTGTTCTTCCTCAGAAGCCTCAACAAGGCTGAAACGTATGTTGGGAGCTAGTCTCTGTTTCTGAGCAAAGGGGACTTATCTGTCATTTTGAACCTGGACCACCCTTTTGGGTGTGATTAATCTAATACGAATGTGGAAATGTCTCCTCTGTAATGGTGCTAGATAGCTAAAACGCTATGCTTCTGAGCGGTGACTAGCTGTAGAACAGGAACATTGTGTTGTTGTTCATCCTCAGGAGCCTCTCACATTTTGTATGCTCTGTGGAATAACATAGGAATTGGAGAAGTGATATCACTGGAGAAGTCTTCTCCACATTATCACCTCTTTATCACCGTTTAGTGAATCTCCCCCCGATATGGTAACACTAGCTAGGGCTGTATTTTCCAAAGAAAAGTGGAGGAGCTCTGGGTTTGCATTATAGGGTTGAACAAAATATTCAGTTTGATTTAAAAGGGGATTTCAACCCCTGAAAAGCAATGCAATGGAGACCTCTCTAGCATTCTAGGGGTTAAAACCCCCAAGCACGTGCACACATAGACACCAAGGGGGGCTTGAGCACCTGCCCTTTTTGTCCAAAGTGCCCTCATGCCCTTTTAAAAAAAAAAGTTGCCTCGCCGCCCACACTAATTCCCCCATTGCCCAGTCAGGTCAGTGCCTCCTTCAGGACAGACCTGTAGATGCTGCACTCCCTTGTGGGCTCTTTAGTATTACAGAGCGCTGGGAGATGACATCATCTCCCAGCGCTCTGCATGAAGAGAAGACTGCATGGGAGCTCCAGCAGCTACAGGTCTGTGCCAAAGGAGGCACATACAGACCTCTCCTGCCTCTGGACCCCAGGGAAGAGGTAGGAAATGAACACTGGGGGGCAATGTGGAAATGATGGGGCAATATGAATCTGATGGGGGGCAAGGTGGAGATGATGGCAATGTAGAGATGATGGGGCAATGTATGTGAGGGTAAGTTGGAGCTGATGGCAATATGGAGCTGAAGGGGGCAATATGGAGATGAAGGGGCAATGTGAGGGTAAGTTGGAGCTGATGGGGCAATATGGAGCTGATGAGGGCAATATGGAGATGATGGGGGCAATGTGAGGGTAAGTTGGAGCCGATGGGGCAATATGGAGCTGATGAGCGCAATATGGAGATGATGGGGGCAATTTGAGGGTAAGTTGGAGATGATGGGAACAATGTGGCGATGTTGGGGGCAATGTGGAGCTGATGGGGGCAATGTAAGGGCAATATGGAGATGATGGGGGCAATGTGAGGGTAAGTTGGAGCTGATGGGGCAATATGGAGCTGATGGGGGCAATGTGGAGCTGATGGGGCAATATGGAGCTGACAGGGGACAATGTAAGGGCAATATGGAGATGATGGGGGCAATGTGGAGTTTAGGAGCATTGTGTAGGTGTCCAGTGGAGATGGCCAATGTGGGGGGCGCTTTAGATTTCTGTGCCTACAGGCTCCTGAGATGTCAATTCTTTTCTTTTTTTTAAATATATATTTTGAATAAATAATTATGAGAAGTGCTCTTTTTTTCATTTGAGCCCCTGCCCCCCAAAATGTCAGTGCACATCCCTGAAAATCCCTATTTAAATCAATGTGAAGTTGTGGATTGTTTAGCTCTCATCTACAGTACAAAATGGTTTGCCCCAGAACCCCCTCTACTTTTCTTTTCAGTCAGAAGAAATGTGGAGTAAAGGTAAAATGGCAGCTTGTCAACAGGAAGTAAACTTCAAAATGGGGCATGAAATGACAATATTTTACAGTGCAAAGGACTGAGAACATTTCAACGGTTTTATTTTGGTATTTACACCAGCTTTTATAGAGTTTAACTGACATGCAACACAGCGTTAGAAAACACCATAAAAGAATATTTGCAATGCAAGTAAAGTCTGACTGTGCACACAGCCAGGCCTTTCTACCATAAATCTTTCCAAAAGGACCCGGAGCAAAGGTCACCATAACCCTTTGAGTGCCAGAGGTGTACCCAACACATTGTCTTGCAATGCTTTGCATAGCTCCCTGGCACTCAAAGGGTTAACCCTTTAGCATGATGACAGGCAGACACTTTTACCTCAAGGGTGGCATGTGTTGACCAAAGGGCCTCACATTATGGTTAGGCCTACTAAATAGGGGCTGGAAAAAAAAGCAGATTAACCCCTTAAGGACCCTTGATGGTCCTGGCATGTCATGGGTCGGCGAGCCTTAAGGACCCATGATGTTTCAGGACCGTCATGGAATTCAGGGCTCCCAGGGCTGCCGCACACCATTTGGGGAGCCCTGAACCGGATGCGGCAATAAAAAAAAAAATGGTCTGTGCTGCTGGCCGCATGCTCAACCGGCCGGTCCTTAAGGGGTTAAGCTCTTGGATAATGGTGATGGTTGAGAAACCCCCCGGCAGCAGAAATAGAGTAGGGGGAACATGCAAAACAGGAGGGTTAGGAATGGAAAAGGTGTGGAAAAGCTGAGGTTAGGTTAGGGGGTGAACCCTGCCCACCCGCCCCATTTGTTTGTCTGGCTGTGGTGGTGGTGTCCGTGCACCCTATGGGGTATGGTGAGCGTTGACAAAATAATTCAGGATGGATCCTTAGGGAGGTAACCCTTGGGAGGTTGGCACATTGGCACCGGGCTTATGCCATGGGTGGTTACATTGCCCATTGTATATGGCTGGGTCCTGCACAATGGGGTAACTGGTGAACTGCACTTTAAAAGGTGGGTAATGGTTTTGGTTTAAGCATGAGCCTGTTTTTTAGATTTGCCCATGCTAGGAAGAGGATAACTAAGCTGGGAAGTGGTTTACAAGGGGGCAAGGATTATGTTAATGTTGTTCTAACAACAGGGTTAAGAGTTGATTGGTATCTGTTATTTATGTTAATTTTAAGTGTTTAATAAATTGGCCTGTTTTAACCCAAGATAAGTGTGGTGTTTTTTATTCCTTATACCCTTTTGCATGTGAGGGGTATAATAGATTGACTTTAAAGGGATAGTAATACTTCATTTTAACTTTATTTTATTTTGTAGGCATTAAAAAAACATGAAGAACGATATAAGTCTTATCTCTCAAACCTTTATGGTTTGAGAGATATTCACAAGCAAAGTTTCCCCTCCCGCCCCTTTTACCTAGTGTAAGTCATCTCTTCTCAGATGTGGAATCCAGTCCATAGACCAGACAGATAACAGCAGGGGACAATCTTCTTCCTATGAGAACAATGAAAGCCCTGTCCCCCTTGACAAGTTTTTCAGGGTTTTCCCTTATCTTAATTGAAGATTGTCCCTCTGTGCAGTCTACCTGGGCACCTCCCTTCTGATCTGGCTGAGCAGTGTTACATCAGTAAAAGGGACGGGAGGGGGATACTTTGTCATTGAATTACTCTTGAACTACAACTCTGACAGAATTGAAATAACACTCTCCAAAGTACAAATACTATGATGATTAATTAGAGCTGCTTTTATTATGAAACATTACTATCCCTTTAAGAGTTGATTGGTATCTGTTATTTATGTTAATTTTAAGTGTTTAATATATTGGCCTGTTTTAACCCAAGATAAGTGTGGTGTTTTTTATTCCTTATACCCTTTTGCATGTGAGGGGTATAATAGATTGACTTTAAGTAATTCATGAAGGCCTGAGTAAACTGTTGGAGTTCTAGGAGTCAAATTCCTTATAGGCATCAAGGCTCAGCATGAGGTTCCATTGTGTCGTGAATTGTTTTTTTAACCTGTTAAACAATAGTGAGGCCTTTACCTCATTATAAAGCAATACACTGGTGACCTCACTACCATTCAGTGTTAAAAGACCCAGTTCAAATGTATGAGAATTCAGAACATTTTTAATGTCTTCCCTATAATGCCCCAGAATTACTTTTCTTTTTTGCTCATAATGGCCTAAGGCTGTTTTCTGTGCCAGTGAATAGAGCTGGGGGAGCGGTTACATCAGAAGCCTCTCACACTCTATATGTTTATTTTGAATACACTTAGGGGGTCTCCCTAAGAGTGAAGGGTAATCCAGATGTGGACCCCTTGCTCTCAGTGCCTATGGAATCCAGCTGCATCTCCCTGATGTAGCCCAAATATGCCAAAATGGATGTTGGGGGTTAGCAGGTGTTCCTGTGCAAGGGGACTGCTGGTTTGTGTGGTATTAGTATAATATGTATGTGGAAATTTCTCCTCTGTAATGGCACTGGAGAGCTAAAACGTGATGCTTCTGGTGGTGACTAGCCGGAGAACCGGACATTGTGCTGTTGTTCATTCCCAGAAGCCTCTCACACTCTGTATGTTTGTTTTGAATACATTTACGGGGTCTCTCTAAGAGTGAAGGGTAATCCAGACGTGGACCCCTTGCTCTCAGTGCCTAGGGAATTCAGCTGTACCTTACTGATGAGGCTGAAACGTAAGTCGGGGGTTAGCTGGTGTTCCTGTGCAGATGGTACTTGCCCGTAATTTTGGAACTGGACCGCCCCTTTGGGTGGGATTAGTCTAATATGCACATACCTGGGAACTCTCCGGATTTGCCCCAGAGACTCCGGTTCTGACAGAATTTTACCGGGTCTCCGGGGCAGAGGCAGATTCCTCCGGATGTGGAGAGTTTCTATTGAAACTCTGCCACATCCGCTTTTTCTCCCGCTGATCCTCAGTCCCCAGGCTTCTGTGTGACACCTTTAACCCTCTGAGTGCCAGAGTGGTAAGGAATGCATTGCTTTGCAATGCATTCCGTACCACTCTGGCACTCAAAGGGTTAAGCCCCCCCTCACTCGCGGCAAGCCCCGCCCCTTTTTGACGCGATTAGCGTCATTTTTGTCACCCCCTGGTGAACAGAGGACTACCCTCTGGGTAGCCCTCAACTGGAAGTTCCCAGGTATGAATATGCATGTGGAAATTTCACCTCTGTAATGGCACTAGAGAGCTAAAACGTGATGCTTCTGGGAGTTGACTTGCAGTAGGACAGGCCATTGTGCTGTTGTTCATTCCCAGAAGTCTCTCACACTCTGTATGTTTATTTTGAATACAATTAGGGAGTCTCCCTAAGAGTGAAGGGTAATCCAGACATGGACCCCTTGCTCTCTGTGCCTAGAGAATCTAACCGGCCCATCACAGCGAAGACACTGTGAAACCAACCCGACTGTGACAAGTCAACACAGTCCAAGAAGAATCCAACCCAAGAAGGTGGAGTAGTGAGGTTCAAGCCTCGGTGTCCAAAAATCACTGCTGATGGATAAAATCTATCAGCAAGAAGAACTAGGGAATCTAGATGCACCCTCCTGACGAGGCCCAACTAGACTGAAATGTAAGTTGGGGGTTAGCTGGTGTTCCCGTGCAATGGGGGCTTGGCCATCATTTTGGAACTGGACTGCCCTTTTGGGAAGGATTAGTCTAATATGTATGAGGAAATGTCTCCTCTGTAATGGTACTACAGAACTAAAATGTGATGCTTCTGGGCGGTGACTAGTCGGAGAACAGGCAATTGTGCTGTTATTCATTCCCAGAAGCCTCTCACACTCTGTATATTTATTTTGAATACACTTAGGGGTCTCCCTAAGAGTGAAGGGTAATCCAGACGTGGACCCCTTGCTCTCAGTGCCTATGGAATCCAGCTGCACTCTCCTGAGGTAGCCCAAATATGCCAAAATGTATGTTGGGGGCTAGCAGGTGTTTCTGTGCAAGGGGACTGCTGTTTTGGGTGGGATTAGTCTAATATGTATGTGGCAATGTATCCTCTGTAATGGCACAAGAGAGTTAACACGTGATGCTTCTGGTGGTGACTAGCTGTAGGGCAGGCCATTGTGCTGTTGTTCATTCCCAGAAGCCTCTCACACTCTGTATGTTTGTTTTGAATACATTTATGGGGTCTCTCTTAGTGTGAAGGGTAATCCAGACATGGACCCCTCGCTCTCAGTGCCTAGGGAATCCAGCTGCATCCTCCTGATGAGGCTGAAACGTACGTTGGGGTTTAGCTGGTGTTCCTGTGCAGACGGTACTTGCCTGTAATTTTGGAACTGGACCACCCTTTTGGGCGGGATTAGTCTAATATGCATGTGGAAATTTCACCTTTGTAATGGCAGTAGAGAGCTAAAATGCGATGTTTCTGGGCAGTGACTAGCCGTAGAACAGGCAATTGTGCTGTTGTTCATTCCCAGAAGCCTCTTACACTCTGTATGTTTATTTTAAATACACTTTGGGGGTCTCCCTAAGAGTAAAGGGTAATCCAGACATGGACCCCTTGCTCTCAGTGCATAGGGAATCCAGCTGCACCCTCCTAACGAGACACAACTATGCTGAAACTTACGTCGGGGGTTAGCTGGTGTTCCCTGGTAGGGGGGACTTGCCTGTCATTTTGGAACTGGACCATCCTTTTGGGTGGGGTTAGTCTAATATGTATGTGGAAATTTCTCCTCTGTAATGGCACTAGAGAGCTAAAATGTGATGCTTCTGGGTGGTGACTAGCCATAGAACAGGCCATTGTGCTGTTGTTCATTTCCCGAAGCCTCTCACATTTTGTATGTTTACATCAGGAGTGAGGTTGAATCCATGGGAGGGGTTAAGGGCACCATGGATGCCTCGACTACAGGAGCCTTGGAAGGAACTGTCAGCTCTCCCCTCCAGGCTCTAATAGTATAGGAGCATGTGATACTTTTGTACCATCTTGCTACTCCTTGGCCAACATGGTATACTTCCCTCCTTTAACCCTCTGAATGCCAGAGGATGCACAACACATTGAGAAGCATTGCATTCAGAGTTTCTCTGGCACTCAAAGGGTTAACAGTGTTTTGTTGTCCCTGAACCTTAGGCTTCTCTGATAGCTAACTCTCATAGGTTCACTATGGAAATGTTGGCGACCAACCGAACGGCGCATTAAACATGTCACCGGGTTCAAATCGGCGAAATAAGTATATCGCAGGATTAAGTGTTAAGTAGCCTCTCGTTGCTATAGTCACATGTCACATTTGCCAGGGTTAATTATCAATATATGGTACAAACATGCAAGAACAGAAGAAACAAGAAGGTGACCAACGTTGCTATATCTTACCAGCTTCCATGGTCACAATAAGAAGTAAATATATGGACTCACGTGTATTGCATATACGCATGTGCCAGGTTGATGTGAGTCCCACCGCTGTGTGCTTTAAAGGGATAGTAATACTTCGTTTTATCTTTATTTTATTTTGTAGGCATTAAAAAAACATGAAGAATGGTATGTCTTATCTCTCAAACCTTTATGGTTTGAGAGATATTCACAAACAAAGTTTACCCTCCCGCCCCTTTTACCTAGTGTAAGCCATCTCTTCTCAGATGTGGAATCCAGTCCATAGACCAGACAGATAACAGCAGGGGACAATCTTCTTCCTATGAGAACAATGAAAGCCCTGCCCCCCTTGACAGGTTTTTCAGGTTTTTCCCCTTATCTTAATTGAAGATTGTCCCTCTCTGCAGTCTACCTGGGCACCTCCCTTCTGATCTGGCTGAGCAGTGTTACATCAGTAAAAGGGGCGGGAGGGGATACTTTGCTTATGAATATCTCTTAAACCATAAAGGTTTGAGAGATAAGACTTATATCGTTCTTCATGTTTTTTTAATGCCTACAAAATAAAATAAAGATAAAATGAAGTATTACTATTCCTTTAACTCCTGCCACAGGCTCATGGTGTGTGTGACCGTGAAGATGTTCAGACCACTCATCTCATCCACTTGATTGCCAACTGGTACAGGAATGTCTTCACGGAGCCTGTGGCAGGAGCTAACGCATGCAGTGGTGGGACTCACATCAACCTGGCCAATATGTTTGTGCAATACACGTGAGTACATATGTTTACTTCTTATTATAACCATTGAAGCTGGTAAGATATAGCAACATTGGTCACCTTCTTGTGTCTTCTGTTTTTGCATGTTTGTACCTTAAATAGACAATTCAATCTGGCAAATGTGACATGTGACTATAGCAACAAGAGGCTAATCAACACTTAAAGGAGCAGTAAACTTTTTTTTATAAAAAAAAATATATTGTAGGGATTTTCTTATTGAGTAAAATAAGGGTACTCCCACTGCTGAAAGATTTATATTTCCAGAGTTATTACAGTTTAAACCCGTGTTTTTTTTACATTAGCAGTGCCCTCTAGTGGTCAGATTCTAATTAGATTTCCTGTTAGATTCTAATGGAGCGGAAAGTCAGAAAAGTTATTGACATACAGTTCTCCATAGAATGTGATAGAAACTGCTGAGTCACTTCCTGTAAGTTAGAACTATCAGGAAGTAAACACAGTAAATTCACTTCCTGTCAGTTAGAACTATCAGGAAGTAAACACACAGTAAATTCACTTCCTGTCAGTTAGAACTATCAGGAAGTAAAGCACAGTAAATTCACTTCCTGTCAGTTACAACTATCAGGAAGTAAACACAGAAAATTAACTTCCTGTCATTTAGAGCTATCGAGAAGTAAACACTTTAAATTCACTTCCTGATTATTTAAACTGCTATAAATTTTGAATAAAACATCTGACAGCGATGGGAGTGACCTTGTTTTATTCAGCTGGAAATACTCTATAAAATATGTGTTTTCATAAATAAAAGTTTATTGCTCCTTTAAGCCTATGTGTCAACATTCCGATATGTCGATACATACGATTGCGATATTCTTATTTATCCCATTTGAACCCGGTGACGTGTTTAATGTGCCGTTTGGTTGGTCGCCCAATAGTGGGCGACATTTCAAAATTATACCGCTCTCATAAAGGTCCCATCTGTATGATTCTTTACACACAGCTCACCTCCCAGATCAGACAGAGTCCCTCCAGACTGGTCCTACACTTCTTCTCTGTGTCCTGGTGCAGGTCTGGAAAAGAATTAGTGGTTCTCGGTGTCCGATCACATAATGGGATATTCCCAAGACTCCCCGTTTCAGCGGGAAGTCCCCTCTTTTAAATGGAATTCTCCATGTCTCCATTCAACTTTCTGTCTGTGTTTTATTATGTCATTGTTTCTGAAAGCAAAGAAAAAAGTGAGGGGTGAGAAGGGACAGTGAGATGGACAATGACAGAAAGAGAGAGGGAGCACTTTAGTTTTTGAAGAAATAGCTCCACCTGGAACTGCAATTAAAAATGTTTGAGTTGTATTAACTTTAGAATAAATTGTCTCCCACAGTGGAAGTACTTTAGTTTTACCCAAAAGGAAACACAATATAGAAACATTGAATTTTACGTCAGATAAGAACTTTTCGGCCCATCTAATCTGCCCATTTTCCTACTGTAAAAACCTCAAACCATACATGCTTACATCCCCTTACTGTATTAGCTTCTATCACTTCTGCTGGAAGGCTATTCCACTTATCTGCTACCCTCTCAGTGAAGAAAATCGTTCTTACATTACGTCTAAACCTGTGTCCCTCTAGTTTTAGACTACGGCCTCTTGTCCTAACAGTTTTATACCTTTGAAATGTACTTCCTTCCTGCACTGTGTTGAATCCCTTCATGTATTTAAATGTGTCTATCATATCCCCTCTCTCTCTTCTCTCCTCCAAGCTATACATGTTCAGATCCTTTAGTCTATCCTGATATTTCTTTTCCTGTAAACCAGTCACCATTTTAGTAGCCCTTCTCTGAATTCTCTCTAGAGTATCTATATCCTTCTGGAGATGGGGTCTCCGGTACTGTACACAATACTCTATAGTATCTATATCCTTCTGGAGATGGGGTCTCCAGTACTGTACACAATACTCTAGCGTATCTATATCCTTCTGGAGATGGGGTCTCCTGTACTGTACACAATACTCTAGAGTATCTATATCCTTCTGGAGATGGGGTCTCCTGTACTGTACACAATACTCTAGAGTATCTATATCCTTCTGGAGATGGGGTCTCCTGTACTGTACACAATACTCTAGAGTATCTATATCCTTCTGGAGATGGGGTCTCCAGTACTGTACACAATACTCTAGAGTATCTATATCCTTCTGGAGATGGGGTCTCCTGTACTGTACACAATACTATAGAGTATCTATATCCTTCTGGAGATGGGGTCTCCGGTACTGTACACAATACTCTAGAGTATCTATATCCTTCTGGAGATGGGGTCTCCTGTACTGTACACAATACTCTAGAGTATCTATATCCTTCTGGAGATGGGGTCTCCTGTACTGTACACAATACTATAGAGTATCTATATCCTTCTGGAGATGGGGTCTCCAGTACTGTACACAATACTCTAGAGTATCTATATCCTTCTGGAGATGGGGTCTCCTGTACTGTACACAATACTATAGAGTATCTATATCCTTCTGGAGATGGGGTCTCCGGTACTGTACACAATACTCTAGAGTATCTATATCCTTCTGGAGATGGGGTCTCCACTACTGTACACAATACTCTAGGTGAGGTCTAGCCAGAGATCTGTAGAGTGGTATGACCACTTCCCTTTATCTGTTACTAATGCCCCTAGCTATACAACCCAGCACCCTGCTTGCATTCCCCACCCCTTTCTTACATTGTTTGCCTAACTTTAAGTCATCAGAAATAAATACTCCCACATCTCTTTCCCCTGTTGTCTCTGCCAGCACAATACCCTTAACCCCTTAACGACCGACGCTCGCATGCACGGCCGGCACTTGAGGACCACGGGGCTTTTTTTTTTTTTTTTTGGCGAACCAATTCAGGGCTTCCCGTGCGGTGTGCAGCTGCACAGAGAGTCCTGATTTACATGACGTGCCAGGACCGTCACTGGTCCTTAAAGGGGTAGTAATGGTTAATTGTAAGTTGATTTAATATTGTAGACATTAAAGAAAGATTAACATCAATGTAAGTCTTCATGGTATGAGAGATATAACTTGCTAAACTTACCTTCTCCTGAAGTCTGCCATCTAGCTGACATCTGCAGATTCCAGTCATATGACCAGACAGAGGCTCTTCAGCAGAGCTGAAATCACTCTATTTAGAAATAAATACTTAATTGGAACGGTCTACAAAGTGTGCTTGCAAGCCAGGCACACTTTGCAGACCGTTCCAAATTAAGTATTTATCTTTAGATATTGTTATATTGGCGCTGCTGAAGAGCCACATCTGGTCAAGCGATCAAAAACTGCTTCTGACAGCTTTACAGCTCGCCAAGCAGAAAGGGGAGGGACCAGAGAACTTTGTTTTCCTATATCTCTCAAACCATAATGGTTTGAGAGATACAAATAAGTGCAAGTACTCTCTTTTAATTGTATCTACCATATCGTTAATACTTTTTTTCTGACATTACTATCCCTTTGACCCACTGAGTGCCAGAGGGGTACGCAATGCATTGCAAAACAATGAATTACGTACCCCGCTGGCAATCAAAGGGTTAAGTGCCGGACTGCCGTGACGGTCCTCGTACGTCAATGGACACGAAGGGGTTAATACTACATTATGCCTTTGTATTTTTACGTACCATGTGCCTTATTTTACATCAACATTAAACTGCAGGTGCAACACTCTTGTCCATTCTTCTAATTTACCTAAATCATTTGTCATTTGGCTTACTCCCCCAGGAATGTCTACCCTGGTGCAGATCTTTGTATCATCTGCAAAAAGTCATACCTTACCCTGAAGACCTTTTGCAATATCACTAATAAAAATATTAAAAGAATGGGCCCCAGTATAGATCCCTGAGGTACTCTACTAGTAACACTCCTTTCATCCGAATATTCTCCATTGACTACCACTACCATTCTGTCTACTACAAAATGCTAATACAGCCCTATCATCAGAAAGACGCAGAGCTATACTTTTGCGTATAGACCTGAAATTGTCAGAGATGGCAGCTAAGGAAACTGGACCAGACACTAATGGTCTCCTATTAGGGGACTCCTTCATTAAAGAATTAGGAACATATGTCGGCCCGACATCAACATCATCTCCTTAAATTCATCTGGAAGGGGATAAACTGGCACGTGTCTCCCATTCGGCCTGTCATCGGCTCTTTGGTGTTTCACCAAAATCATGAAACCCGTGGTCTCTTTTTTGAGGAGCAGGGGTATTTATATGTTTATACATCTTGACTGTATCTTAATCATGTCACAAGATCTGGAGACTCTCAAGGTCCATCTTCACCTAACAATTCAGACTCCCACCAATCTAGGATTTCTCATCAACTGGAAAAAATCAGTGACTCAACCGACCCGAACCATCGAATTACTTGGATTTATCGTGGTTCTGCAAACTCCATTTTACACCTGCCTCACAACAAACTGAAGAATATTCATCGGGAAATCAAATCCATTTTAAAGACAGATTCAATCTCTTTAAGAATGATAGCAAGGATAGTAGGACTCTTATCCTCTTCACTACAAGTAATCTTCCCTGCTCCACTTCATTACCGGGCACTTCAGAGATTAAAGATTTTACATCTACGCAAGGGCCTCGGCTACTCGGATGTAATTCCCTTATCAATAGATGCATGAGAAGAACCCCTCTGGTGGTTAGATCACCTGGAGGCATGGAAGGGGAGAGCGATCTTTGGCACGTCCCCAGAGATCATGATCGAATCCGACGCGAGCAATCTAGGGTGGGGAGCTTGTTGCAGACATGTCACAACGGGAGTCAAATGGTCCCATTTGGAAAGGGATCTGCATATCATCTGCTTAGAATTGCTAGCAGGATCGTTCGCAATAAAGAGCTTCACAAAGAATGCGTCAAACTGTTGCATTCTACTGAAGATGGACAATGTATCGATGGTTCGATACATCAACCAAATCAACGAAATCCAAAATGTTAGCCATTCTGGCCAAATAATTTTGGCATTTCTGCCTGGAAAAGAACAGTAGAATACCTTCCTGGTCTCTCCAACACCATCGCAGATTGGAACTCCAGGTACCTCACAGATTTCAGCAACTGGACACTCCACATTCTGATGTTCAAGAAACTGGACTCAATCTGGGGCCCTTTAACCCTAGATCTATTCGCATTCAGACTGAACACTCGATTACCCAAATTCTTCAGCTGGAGTCCGGATCCTGAGGCTCTGGCCCTGTATACCTTCCTTCAGACTTGGCCCACAGAAGGGAGATACGCTTTTCCTCCCTTCAACATGATATCCAGAGTCATCCTTCAAGTCAGGAAACAAGAAATAACTCTGCTCCTTTTCACTCCCTTCTGGACTTCTCAGCCATGGTTCCCTCTACTTCTCGAGATGTCCATAGACTTCATTTGTTATTTAACCCCGCATCCTCACTTACTTCTGGACCCAGCAGAGAACCCACACAACTTGTTACTCCAGGACCAACTTCATCTCTTTGCTTGGCAAATCTCGGGAGTCGTCAAGTTATCGACAACCTTTCGGAATCATCTTGATTCCTTATCTCCAAAGCATGGGCACCAGGTACCAAACTATGCTAACAATCCTGCTGGAAGGTCTGGGTACGCTGGTGCCTGGAACGGAACCTGGATCCCTTTCATTCAGATTTAGGATCCATCGTTAATTTCTTATCTGAGTGTTTTCACAAGGCAAAACCTTCAGAACCATCAATTGTTACAGATCCTCTATTTCGGCAGCTCACGAATATATTGAGGGCTCCCCGGTAGGACAACACCCATTGGTGTGTAAACTTATGAAAGGGATAAAACTTTCCAGACTGCCAATACCTAAATATTCCTACCTTTGGGATTTTAATTTGGTTTTCCTTTTATTCCAATTCTGGCCTCCTAACAAAGATCTATCCCTCAACTTTCCACGAAATTGGCAATGCTTTTTTGTCTCATTTCAATTCGTCGAGTCTCTGATGTTCGTGCCTTAGACATAACCAACAGGTCCTATGAACCGGGTGGGGTAAGATTCAGGATCTCTAGGAGAGCTAAATCCTCAACCAAGGAAAGCTACCCTATTTTCCCTCAAAATTCCCAATTATGTGTAGTTCTTTGTTTAAAAACTTATGAAAATGCCACCTCTACTAGATTAGCTAGGTGGATTCGATGGATCATGATCACCGCAGGTATTAATACTGAGCATCAATAGGACATCAGACATCAACCTCACAAACTCAGATCTCAGCATAACGAAGTGATGTATCCAGTCTACACGTTTAGCGTTACACACGCTTATTCATGACTGGATACATCACTTTGTTATCCTGAGATCTGAGTTTGTGAGTTTGATGTCTGATGTCCTATTGCTGTTTTTACTTTGATACGAATAAAGGAATTGCTTTTACACATGTTCTTCGGATGCCATTTGTGCGGTGGTGCAGTCATTCTGCTTTGATGCTGTTATCTAATTGGGGCTAAAGAGAGCCTGGGCATCGCACGTGCATACTGTGGACTGGAAGATTTGGAGCCCAATTTGACCTGTGAGGGACCGGTGAGCTTCTTTGTTAGCACCTATCTGCCTCTGTTATTGTGTGAGGAGCAGCCCTGAAGAACATACTGTTGTGGCAGTGGTGTAACAATAGGGGTCGCACCAGCGACCGAGCCCGTCAATCTCAGGGGCCCCGCCGCCCCCTGTGACCCCCTCGCCATGCGCCCGCAGCAACTTATGAAACAGGGCAGCACAGCTGATCTCCCGGCAGCCGGTGCTCTAGTAATGCAGAGCGCTAGGAGATGACATAATCTGCATTACTAAGAACCACGTGGGAGCTTGAGTTCCAGTCAGAGGTCTGTGCCGAATGAGGCACAGATCTGTCATGTCACACACTGCGAGACCACCAGGGACTCGAGGTAGGAGGACGGGGGGGGGTAAGTAGGGGCATTGTGGAAGGGGCAATGTGGAGATGGGGGCATTGTGATGGAGGCATTGTGGAGATTGAGGGGCAATGTGGAGAATGAGGGGCATTGTGATGGGTGCATTGTTGAAGGGGCAATGTGGAGATTGAGGGGCAGTGTGGAAAGGGCAATGTGGAGATTGAGGGGCAATGTGGAGATTGAGGGCTATTGTGGAAGGGGCAATGTGGAGAATGAGGGGCATTGTGATGGGTGCATTGTTGAAGGGACAATGTGGAGATTGAGGGGGCAGTGTGGAAGGGGCAATGTGGAGATTGAGGGGCAATGTGGAGATTGAGGGCTATTGTGGAAGGGGCAATGTGGAGGTGGCCAATGTGGTTGAGGGGGGCCAATGTGGTCGGGGGGGCCCATAGCAATTCTTGCACCAGGGCCCGGTGGCTTCTAGTTACGCCTCTGGTTGTGGGGACAGTGCTAAAACCCCTTCTGTGCTTATTTCAGTCAACGCGTAAGTGTCAGACTGAACACTCGCTTTGTGATTATAATATTTGAACTGGTGATGGGTTGGTGAGAATAATTATCAAAAACATTATTGCACCAGAAGTGCCTCCTTTTAGAGTTTACCCAGTAGCAGAGAAGCAATATCTATAGGGACAGGGGACATCTTGAGAAATCCAGAACACCTGTCAGGTATGTTACATGTTTGACAGTAAACAAAATGGCTGCTGCAGGAGCAGACTAACTCTATCAATATTGGTTCTGTTTTCCATTTGCAGTAAAAGCCCCCAGCTCAGTTGCTAGGGTGACCGGGCCCTCGGTGAATAGAAATGAAGCTGAAAGCTCCAGGAAAATTACATAGCAGGTTTTTTTTTAACCTGTGGCATAATTATGGGACTAGTAAAACAAAGGTGTGTCCCACAGAGCCAGTCACCTGTTATCTTAAACCATTCTGTCTGTTAAGGGATTTGATCAGCTGCTTAACCCCTTCCCCCCTCCACTCCCTGGAGTCATATATCTGGGTGGGTCAGGTCAGCACAGTTTAGCTCCGCTTACAGATTTAACCCTGCGTAGTCCCCGTCACATTCTTTAGACCATTATACACAGCGAAAAAAAAAAATGTGGGTCAAACCAACTGTGCCAAAGAGGACGAATAACCCATTGAGTGCTGGGGGTGTTCAGAATTGTTAAACACTAAATTGTTTTTAATTTCTTCAGTGCTAGAGAGGTTGCAAATTATTATTAATCTTTCCGTGCCAGAGCAGTACACAACGCATTGCTTCACAGTGTTTTGCGTACCCCTCTGGCACTGGAAGGGTTAATATTATTATTTCATACCCTCTAACTGTACCTTTTTTTTAGCTTTTGAACCATTTTAAAATATAACGGGCATTTTGTACATATTGCTGAAAAAGAAAAAACAAAAACAAAAAAACGGTTTACCCACTGGCACTCAAAGGGTTAAAGGGATAGTAATACTTCGTTTTAACTTTATTTTATTTTGTAGGCATTAAAAAAACATGAAGAATGATATAAGTCTTATCTCTCAAACCTTTATGGTTTATGAGATATTCACAAACAAAGTTTCCCCTCCCGCCCCTTTTACCTAGTGTAAGCCATCTCTTCTCAGATGTGGAATGCAGTCCATAGACCAGACAGATAACAGAACGGGACAATCTTCTTCCTATGAGAACAATGAAAGTCCTGCCCCCCTTGACAAGTTTTTCAGGTTTTTCCCTTATCTTAATTGAAGATTGTCCCTCTCTGCAGTCTACATGGGCACCTCCCTTCTGATCTGGCTGAGCAGTGTTACATCAGTAAAAGGGCCGGGAGGGGGATACTTTGTCATTGAATTACTCTTGAACTACAACTCTGACAGTATTGAAATAACACTCTCCAAAGTCCAAATACTATGATGATTAATTAGATCTGCTTTTATTATGAAACATTACTATCCCTTTAATGTTTCAAGCACGACATGCTGGGATTTGTAGTCTTATCTGGCAAGCAGTGCTTTGTCTACTCTTGAAGCTTCAGATCACAATGTCGCTAAATCTGCCTGAAGTAGGGGCCTTGGTGTACTGAAAGACTGCATTTTCTATGTCCTCAGTTAGCCATTAAACAGTATCACCTTTATATCACTCTTGTGAGTTTTTTTGCTACACTTAATCCTATCTGTATACATACCTCCCAACATTTCAAATTGCTAAAGAGGGACATTTGTGTTTTAGGGGGTGTTGCTGGGGGCGTGGGTGGTGGGCTGGGCATTAAAGAGAATTTTTAGGCTATTTCATGACCTGTTGATACCTCCTTGTGTAACCAAATAAATGACTTATAACAAGATCTAAGTATTTTATTTACATACAATAATTTATAAACACACATACTGACGTTTAAACAAACAAAAATGTGAGTTTTATTGCTGCAGAGTAATATGATACACTTATATACACACCATGGAATCTGATCTCCTAAAAAGAGGGACATCAGAGTGGGAAAGAGGGACAGGGGGATTTGGGTCCAAAAGATGGACTGTCCCTCCTAAAGAGGGACACTTGGGAGGTATGTGTATGTACAGAGAAGTGTTTTATTACTGACATAAAAACGTATATATGTAAGTGTGATGTATATGTACATATTATGATGTTATTCAAAGAGTGCTACAAATGTCTAATTACCATTGAGATTTGTCACCTTAAAGGGATAGTAATACTTAAAATGTAAAAAAAAAATATGTTGTAAGGTTTATCCCCCTGAGTAAAACAAGAGCACTCCCACTGCTGAAAGGTGTTTCATTCAAAAGTTATTAATTTTCAAAGTTGAATTTTTCAGGTGCAATATCACAGTGGCCTGAAATTGTACAGTGGCGCTGTTGCTACACCATCCTATGGAGATTTATGGTCCCGGGACCAGAGCTGTCCATAGGATGGTGTAGCAACGGCGCCATTGTACAATTTCAGGCCACTGTGATATTGCACCTAAAAAATTCAACTTTGAAAATTAATAACTTTTGAATGAAACACCTTTCAGCAGTGGGAGTACTTTTGTTTTACTCAGGGGGATGAACCCTACAACATATTTTTTTTACATTTTAATGATTACTATCCCTTTAAGGGTAACAGGAGAATCCAGCATTGGACCCCTTGCTCACAGTGCTTAGAGAGATCAGCTACACTTCACTGATGAGGCCTAACAAGGCCAAAACGTACATCTGGGGTTGGCTGCTTCTATTGTTCAGAGAGGAATTGCCTGGCACTTTGTGGTTGGACTGCTGTAAGGGTAGGATCAGTATGATATGCTTTAGGATATTTCCTCTCTGTGAAAGGCACTAGTAGGCTAAAAGAGATTGCACCCTGGGTAGGATACCATTCCTATAGAGCCTTTTAATATACATATCATATTATGAGACAATTGAGGTAAGTGAGCACTTCCTCTCTATAGTCCTTTACTTTGGGCATTAACATAGTAACACAGTAACATAGTAACACAGTAACATAGTTGACGAGGCTGAAAAAAGACATGTGTCCATCAATCCCAGCCTGTGCCAATTCACCCCTGTTGATCCAGAAGACGGAAAAAGAAAAACCCTGAAGCTATTTCCAATTTAGCACCAAGTGGGTAAAACAATTCTTTCCTGACTCCAAATGGCAGTCAGATATTTCCCTGGATCAACAACCTATCTGCATTGAAGCCAACTGTCATAATTCTCAATATTGATCTGTGCTAGATAGGCATCCATTGATTTTTTGAAAGCAGTTACAGTATCTTCAAGCACGACATCAAGAGGCAAAATATTCCATAGCTTTACATCCCATACTGTAAAAACACCTTGCCTTTGTTTTAGTCGAAAGCACTTCTAGTCTTAATGGATGACCTCTCGTTCTTAGCTCATTTTTAGGTGTTGATAAAGGCTCCAAAAGTGAGCCAAAATGCTGACCGTGCTCTCTGTATGATTTATATCTAATTACATATATATAACTTTTAAAGACATCCTGTGAGCGCTCCTTTACTTTGCTGTACCACATGCCTGGGATGTACCTGTGTTACTTTTTCCATTTTCCCTTTGATGCTGTGACTGGTGATATCCTGTGTTTTATATATGTGTATCTATCTTCATATATCTATCTCATATCTATCTCATATGTGTGTTGTGATATGCACCTACCTCTGTATAGTGTGTGTGTTGTGATATGCACCTATCTCTCTGTATAGTGTGTGTGTGAGAATGTGTGTGTGTGTGTGTGTTTTTTGTGATATGCACCTACCTCTGTATAGTGTGTGTGTGTGTGTGTGGATGTGTGTGAGTTTTGTGATATGCACCTTCCTCTGTATAATGTGTGTGTTGTGATATGCAACTACCTCTCTATAGTGTGTGTGTTGTGAAATGCACCTACCTCTGTGTAGTGTGCTTGTTGTGATATGCACCTACCTCTGTATAGTGTGTGTTGTGATATGCACCTACCCCTCTACTGTGTGTGTGTGTTGTGATATGTACCTACATCTGTATAGTGTGTGTGTTGTGATATGCACCTACCTCTGTATAGTGTGTGTTGTGATATGCATCTACCTCTGTATAGTGTGTGTGTTGTGATATGCACCTACCTATGTATAGTGTGTGTTTTGTGATATGCACCTACCCCTCTACAGTGTGTGTGTGTGTGTGTGTGTGTGTGTGTGTGTTGTGATATGTACCTACATCTGTATAGTGTGTGTATGCGTGTTGTGATATGCACCTACCTCTGTATAGTGTGTGTGTGTGTGTTGTGATATGCACCTACCTCTGTGTAGTGTGTGTGTTGTGATATGCATCTACCTCTGTATAGTGTGTATGTGTGTGTGTTGTGATATGCACCTACCTCTGTGTACTGTGTGTGTTGTGATATGCATCTACCTCTGTGTAGTGTGTGTGTTGTGATATGCATCTACCTCTGTGTAGTATGTGTGTGTTGTGATATGCACCTACCGCTATATAGTGTGTGTGTGTGTGTTGTGATATGAACCTACATCTGTTTAGTGTGTGTGTGTATGTGTGTGTGTGTGTGTGTGTGTTGTGATATGCACCTACCTCTGTATAGTGTGTGCTGTGATATGACCTACGTCTGTATAGTAGGTGCGTGTGTATTGTAATATGAACCTACATTTGTATAGTGTGTGTTGTGATATGAACCTTCCTCTGTATAGTGCGTATGTGTGATATGCACTTACCTCTGTATAGTGTGTGTGTGTGTTTTGTGATATGCACCTACCTCGGTCCAAGCAAAAACATGTGCATTAGGTCTTGCTCGGTCTGACGTGGTGGTTATACCTTTGCAAGGGCTAAAAGTTGGACGGTATTGTGGAGTCATGATTATGTTAATTATAACAAAATAAAACTGTGTTCTGCGTTCACCCATTAATGCTTTTAAGAGTATTATTTGTAATTAGTACCCGAATGTACAAGACATGTGTATGTATGGAGATGGGGTTAGTGGAAGTAGACTTCTGTTCCACCTCAATAGAAAAGTCACTAGAATTCATAATCATGAAGCGCAGCTGTTTGATGCTTTTGGGGGTCATCCTTTTGACCTCTGCATTTTCCTGAAGCAACTTGTGGCATCATTAATTAAACATCAGGCTGCTACATTACATCTGTGTTATTAGGATAGATATATTATTCATGGCGAATGTACGCCTCTCCTTGAGCAAAGCAAATTATATTTTTATATCGCTTTGATAGGAAAAATTATTATTTTATGCTAGTTTTTTAATGCACCTTTGGAACTTTGCCCAGCCGCCAAACTTTCTTCATTGGGCCATGGGGAGTGTTATTTCAATTCTGTTAGAGTTGTAGTTCAAGAGTAATTGAATGATAAAGTATCCCCCTCCCTCCCCTTTTACCTAGTGTAAGCCTCCTCCCCTCAGATGTGGAATCTGGTCTCTTGACCAGACAGATAACAGCAAGGGACAATCTTCTTACTGTGACCATAAGGAAAACCCTCCCCCTCCTTGACAGGTTTTTCCTTATGATCACTGAAGATTGTCCCTCTCTGTGATCCATCCGGACAGTCTTGCTGCTCTGAGGTGAGCAGTGTTACATCAGTAAAAGGGGCGGGAGGGGGATACTTTATCATTCAATTACTCTTGTACTACAACTCTGACAGTATTGATATAACACTCTCCATGGCCCATATACTATGAGGATTAATTGGAGCTGATTTTATTGTGAAACATTACTATCCCTTTAACATGCTACTGTACTTGTCTAGGTTTTGTTCTGGGTTTCACTGCACCTTTCATCCGTCTCTGCGTAGGCATTATATGTAAAAGTAAGGATATAATGGAACGAGTCTGATGTACTAAGTAGTTGTAATTCTGAGGTAAATCAACTGCACCATAAGGAACAAAGAAAAACCTTCCCCAAATTCCCATTCATTTAAACAGGGCTTTTAACTATTTGAATACTAGAGGGATCTCCATCGCAGTGCAAAGCAACACCCTAGAGACCTCTCTGGAATTCAAAGGGTTAAGTGGACCTGTCACCTTGATGTTTTCTGCATATTTGAAGATGTCATTCAAAACTGCCTATGTGTCATGTTAACAAAAAGTCCAGCAGACAACTGGTTTAGGAGATAATCACGTTTATTTCTGGGGAAAAGTGAAAGTCTCCTGGTGCAGCACAGAGCTTCATTAGCATATGGAATGTCACTGATAACCTTATTAGCCTATGAAATGTCATGGAAAAGTAAAATGAGCATCTAGAACATTACTGAAAAGGCTTCATTAGCATATGAAACATCACCGAACAGCTTCAATATTATAGGAAATGTCACATAATTTTTTTTTTTTTTTTTAACTCTGCAATACAACATAACATTATTATTGAACATTACTATCCCTTTAATTATGTATAGATTGATTCTCCATAATTAGTCTTTAATCAGAACTGGAGTTTCTGTCTGTGGAGACAGACATTTTTCTTTGTTGCACGATTCCTACAAGTCAAACTCCTCCCACTGACCCCAGGAACTCTGCAAACAGAAAGATGTCTACCTTAGGGGTGGGTGAAAAGTGCGAAAAATTTCCCACAAAAACTTGCCGATTTTTCACTTTTCCCGCGGAATATGTTGCCTTTCCGCCTATGCAAAAATGTCCTCCTTTTCGCCTATTTTAACAAATTTTCCGCCTATTTTAACACATTTTTCGGCTATATTTCCTACAGTTACTACATTTCCCAATATAATATTACGTCTTCTGAGGGCTGAAGTTTAGAAATAAGTGGCTGAAAGTCAGAGGTGTGAGTCCTACAGCAACATATGGCTTGTAAATACGTGTTATCATGCAGAATGCATTTGTCCTTTGCCCACAACACTTTCTTGCTTAAGTGACACTGGCACAAATTCATGATGATCTCAAGTAAAAAAATAAATAAAGTACAACCTAGAATCATTTCTAGTTCCCCCATCTTACCAGCCAGACGGAGAGCATTTGCATGTATACATTTTATCATTTTGCCATTCTGTCACGGTTTGTTATGACTCTCAGACACAGAGTTAAGATAAAAACACAACTTTATTGAAAAGTTTAAAGGGATACCCTGCGGGTTAGCATACACATGTAACATTTATCTTCAATATATTATCATAGTGAGTAGTGGTATACAGAATATAAAACAGGCTCTACCGGCTTTGCCAATACTGGGTAAGGCAACCTTAGACTGGCAATGGATGGAATAGGTTCCACCGGCCTTACCAATATACCGGGCAAGGCAGCCTGGGAGGCTAGCAACCAAGGAGTAGGAGGCTTTACCGGCCATGCCAATATACCGGGCAAGGCAGCCTTGAGACTGGTACAATGAGGAATGAGGCTCTACCGGCCCTGCCAATATACCGGGCAGGGCAGCCATGAGACTGGTACAATGAGGAATGAGGCTCTACCAGCCTTGCCAATACCGGGTAAGGCAACCTAGACTGGCACAAGATGAAATAGGTTTTACCGGCCTTACCAATATACCGGGCAAGGCAGCCTGAAGACTGCAAGTACTGGAACACAGACAGGAATGACCTCAGCGACTGACATAAGGTGTTGCTAGCCAGTCGCTTACGATGGACCAACAGAGGCCAACTGGGTGTAAGATGTAGAGGACCCAAGAAATAATGGAGCGAACCAGTACCCGCATACTGGAGTTACACAATCTCTACCGGTGCTGTAAGGAACGCAGCAAGCAGCCGGTTAACATGGAGCGAACCAGTACCCGCGTACTGGAGTTAGACAATCTCTGCAGGTGCTGTAAGGAACGCAGCAAGCAGCCGGTTAACATGGAGCGAACCAGTACCCGCGTACTGGAGTTAGACAATCTCTGCAGGTGCTGTAAGGAACGCAGCAAGCAGCCGGTTAACATGGAGCGAACCAGTACCCGCGTACTGGAGTTAGAAAATCTCTACCGGTGCTGTAAGGTACGCAGCAAGCAGCCGGTTAACATGGAGCGAACCAGTACCCGCGTACTGGAGTTAGACAATCTCTGCCGGTGCTATAAGGGAAGCAGCAAGCAGCCGGTTACCATGGAGTGAACCAGTACCCGCGTACTGGAGTAGACAATCTCTACCGGTGCTGTAAGGAACGCAGCAAGCAACCGGTTAACATGGAGCGAACCAGTACCCGCGTACTGGAGTAACACAATCTCTACCGGTGCTGTAAGGAACGCAGCAAGCATCCTGTTAACATGGAATGAACCAGTACCCGCGTACTGGAGTTAGACAATCTCTACCGGTGCTATAAGGGACGCAGCAAGCAGCCTGTTAACATGGAGCGAACCAGTATCCGCGTACTGGAGTTAGACAATCTCTACCGGTGCTGTAAGGAACGCAGCAAGCAACCGGTTAACATGGAATGAACCAGTACCCGCGTACTGGAGTAACATAAAACAAGTGAATGAAAATGTCGCCCAAGGCGGTTGAAGGAAGGAGACACTCTGCAGGCATCCAAGAGCAGGAACACAGCCGGTACAGGACAGGAGGTAAGACCGGAGCAGGAACGGCAGCAGGAACAGCAGCAGGAACAGCAACCCCAACCAGATCAGGAACGGAAGCTGGAACCGAGGAAGCTGTCAGACAGGAACTCAGGATCACTGGAGAGTGTCACGGTATTTGAAGACTCTCAGACTTAAGTTTTGGTAAAAACGTAACTTTATTGAAAAGTTAAGGCAATCCCCATAGGGTATCAACATATATGACAATACAACAATAAATGACAAAGAGAATAGGTTCTACCGGCCTTGCCAACAATACCGGCAAGGCAACCCAAGTGACAGGTGCAATAACAATAGGCTCTACCGGCCTTGCCTATACCGGGTAAGACAACCGTGAGATGAACGTACCGGTTCTACCGGCCTTACCAATACCGGGCAAGGCAGCCCAAAGGAATTCTGATAGTAGGCTCTACCGACCCTGCCAATACTGGGTAAGGCAACCTTAGGATGGCAGCAATAACAGGTTTTACCGGTCTTACCAATACCGGGCAGGGCAGCCTGAGGGAACATGGATAGTAGGCTCTACCGGCCCTGCCTATACCGGGTAAGGCAACCTTAAAGATGGTAACGTAAATAGGTTCTACCGGCCTTACCAATACCGGGCAGGGCAGCCCAAGAGAGGATACCTGGCTGTCAGATGACTATGACAGTGGAGTAGAATAGAAACAATGGTCTCGCTAGCAGAAGTCTCTAGCCAAAGAATACAAGACAACTGCATAAGGAACTGGACTGCAACCTGACCTCAGTATATTAATAGTCAAGGAGTAAATCAGGGTCTGCACGCTGGGATCAACAGTAGTTTGAGCCACCAGGCTTAATGGAGCAAACCAGCGTCCGCACGCTGGGACCGACAGTAATATGAGTCACCGGGTTAAATGGAGAAAACCAGCGTCCGCACGCTGGGACCAACAGGAACAATCGCCACCAGGTTTAATGGAGAAAACCAGCGTCCGCACGCTGGGACTAACAATAACAAGTGCCACCAGGTTTAATGGAGTAAACCAGCGTCCGCACGCTGGGACCAACAGTAACAAGTGCCACCAGGTTTAATGGAGTAAACCAGCGTCCGCACGCTGGGACCAACAGGAACAAGCGCCACCAGGTTTAATGGAGTAAACCAGCGTCCGCACGCTGGGACTAACAATAACAATCGCCACCAGGTTTAATGGAGAAAACCAGCGTCCGCACGCTGGGACCAACAGGAACAAGCGCCACCAGGTTTAATGGAGTAAACCAGCGTCCGCACGCTGGGACTAACAATAACAATCGCCACCAGGTTTAATGGCGAAAACCAGCGTCCGCACGCTGGGACCAACAGGAACAAGCGCCACCAGGTTTAATGGAGAAAACCAGCGTCCGCACGCTGGGACTAACAGGAACAAGCGCCACCAGGTTTAATGGAGAAAACCAGCGTCCGCACGCTGGGACCAACAGGAACAAGCACCACCAGGTTTAATGGAGAAAACCAGCGTCCGCACGCAGGGACCAACAGTAATAAGCGCCACCAGGTTAATGGAGTAAACCAGCGTCCGCACGCTGGGACCAACAGTAATATACGCCACCAGGTTAAATGGAGTAAACCAGCGTCCGCACGCTGGGACTAACAATAACAATCGCCACCAGGTTTAATGGAGAAAACCAGCGTCCACATGCTGGGACCAACAGGAACAAGCGCCACCAGGTTTAATGGAGTAAACCAGCGTCCGCACGCTGGGACCAACAGGAACAAGCGCCACCAGGTTTAATGGAGTAAACCAGCGTCCGCACGCTGGGACCAACAGGAACAAGCGCCACCAGGTTTAATGGAGTAAACCAGCGTCCGCACGCTGGTACCAACAGTAACAAGCGCCACCAGGTTAAATGGAGTAAACCAGCATCCGCACGCTGGGACTAACAATAACAAGCGCCATCAGGTTTAATGGAGAAAACCAGCGTCCGCACGCTGGGACCAACAGTAATATACGCCACCAGGTTAAATGGAGTAAACCAGCATTCGCACGCTGGGACCAACAGTAGTAGTTCGCCAGAGCAAAACAAGAACAATGTCGCCTAGCGACAGTGGAAAGAGCGAGAGCTCTCAGATGAAGCGGAGGATCCACGGGAGCGAGCACCGCTGTACTGACAGATGACCGGAACTGCTGGAGCCACGGAAAGTAACCGGAACCGGCTAGAGAGGCAAACAGGCAGGAGACTCAGGAACTCCGAAACGGTCAACTGTGGAAGTACTGGAGCACAGGAACACCGGAGGACTGGACACCGGATGACTGGAACACCGGATGACTGGAACACCGGATGACTGGAACACTGGATCACTGGAACACCGGATCACTGGAACACTGGATCACTGGAACACTGGATCACTGGAACACTGGAATGCTGGAACACAGGTACTTCAGGCCCAAGAGCCTGACAAGCAGGTCAGGACAAGTAATGTCAGAAACACCATGAAAGGGCAACCTGGGAGTGCCCAGACTGGGTTTAAAAAGGCTTTGTGAGGTGGGCTATTAGCAGACAGCCAATGAGGAACTCCCAGCAACTGATAGACACAGGATAGCACAAATCACTGGCACCATGATCGTGAGCGAAGATAGTAGATGGCCCAGGAAGCTAAGAAACACAATGCAGGTGCAGGTGACATAGAGACACCACGAAAGGGCAACCAAAGGGTGCCCAAACCTAGTCTAAATAGGCAATACTGGGCAGGTTGAAAGCAGACAGCCAATAGAGAGCCAATCATGTAACCTACAGGAAAGGCAGCAAATCACGGGCACCGTGATGCATTCCTAAAGATTTCATTCTTTGTCAAATGTATTTGTCTTTTATCAGGCTGTAACAATGTCAACTCCCTATTAGATGAACTAGCTCGTTCCTCCTCTCCACCCCCATGCCCCTTTTCTAATCCTATTTCCTCAATTATACTATCTTCCCCAGCCTGTGTTACAGCTCCCTCCCCTCCTTTTTCTAGTTTAATGTCTCCTCCAGCCCTCTAACCATCCTAGTGCCCAGCATCGTGGCCCCCCTTCCGCTAAGGTGCAATCCATCACTACTATAAAGATTGCCCCCAAGGGAAAAGGCTGCCCAGTGCTCTAGGAACCCAAACCCCTCCTGCTTACACCAAGTCTTTAGCCACGCATTTAACTCCCTAATCTCCCGTTGCCTCTCTAATGTAGCACGTGGCACAGGTAGTATTTCAGAAAATACTACTTTAGAGGTCCTCTGCTTAACCCCTTAAGGACCACTGACGTGGCAGGACCGTCACGCTGGTCCGGCACTTAAGGACCAGTGACGGTCCTGGCACTTCACGTACTTTTACTCACCGCGATCCTGTAGGAGAGCGGTGAGTAATACCAGGCACTGAAGTTGATCGCTCCAAGACCGGACCGATCTCTTCCAGTGCCCTGTTTGACGTGCCACCCCACGTGATCAGTCACGTGGGACGGCACGTCAAAGATTCCTATGTGGTCCTTAAGGGACGGCACGCCCCGGGACCGCTGGTCCTTAAGGGGTTAAGCTTATATCCTAAGTCCCTGAAATCCCTCTTAACGGACTTCCGTTTTCCATTGACTTTGTCATTAGTACCAACATGTACCATAACAGCCGGGTCATGCCCAGCCCCTCCCAACAATCTATCAACCCGATCAGCCACATGTCAAACCTGAGCTCCCGGGAGACAGCAAACTGTACGATTGTGGCGATCTTGGCGACAGATTACCCTGTCTGTCTTCCTAATAATAGAATCCTCTACCACCACCATCTGTCTAGGTCTGCCTGAGTCCCGTATCCGATCCATGCTGTTCTCCTGGCTGTTAGAGAGAAAAGTCCTCTCCAGCAAAGACATTCCTGTGTCAACATCCCCAACATCATTACTCAGTGTAGCAAATCTGTTAGGGTTAGTAACCACAGGAGTGTCCTCCCTATTTCTGTGCCCACCCCCTTGCTATGTCTAACTGGCTACCTGCTCTTTCATTGTGCAGTCTTCACCCCCAGAACTACCTACCAACGCTTCCTGCTGCTCAGTCAGCAGACCCCTCTCAAGATTGACCATCTCTCTCAATGTTGCAACCTGCCCCTCCAGATCTCTAATACGAGCTTCCAGAGAGACCACTTGCTCACATCTGCCACAGAGGTATGCACCCTGGAACGGTTGTTCCAGGTGTGCAAGCATATGGCAGTTTGTGCACTGAGTTAAATGGACAATCATGCTTCCACTCATATGCCGGTGAGATAGCTCAGTGGTAAATTCCCTGACTACGAAGCCTATTCAACCTCAGGGTTGCAGGTTCAAATCCCAGCAGGGTTAACTCAGCCCTTCATCCTTCCGAGGTTGATAAATGAGTACCATTGATTGGGTAATAATAACATCTATTATTTCA
Organism: Rhinophrynus dorsalis; assembly: GCA_037306005.1. Classification (NCBI taxonomy): domain Eukaryota; kingdom Metazoa; phylum Chordata; class Amphibia; order Anura; family Rhinophrynidae; genus Rhinophrynus; species Rhinophrynus dorsalis. The sequence goes on along the minus strand of CM074724.1, from coordinate 394,263,675 downwards.
GCTGACGATTTGGTTAATTCCGAGAGCGTGCGCTGACAGCGCTTTGAGTCCCACTGGGAGAAAGGCACTATATAAATACTAGTTATTATTATATGTCAGTTACCACAAGATAAAAAGGCAGACAGGCAGGAGAAAAATAGCTGCACAATAAGGTTGATAAATGTGTCCCCTGTGTAATCCCCTGTACTTGAATTCCCCTGTTATTTAAATTGCCTCACTTACCACACTTCTGCACTTACACACTGTTGCAAGATTCACACGACTGTAAGAATTAATAATAACTGTATATTTATGTATTGTACCCTTCATTATGCCCTTGATAAAGTACATTAAATATGTTAGGGGTGCCCTGAATGTTCTAGATTACGTGTTAGGGGTGCCCCGATCAAAAAGAGATTGAGAACCACTGGTCTAAATACCCCGACTCCCTCTATCAGTCAGGAAACTTACCAGAACTTAAAAGTACAAAAAACTGTGACGATACAAAATGTCTAGGTAATTTGACTGTACATTATAATGCATTTGCCAGTTAACTTAAAGCTGAACTACCACCCAACACAATCTTTAGCTTCACTAAGTCCCCATCTGACGACTAGCTGCTTAGTAGCGCTAGTCGCCAGAATTATTACCTTGTTTAATAGATTTCTCCTCTCTTCCATGGGTGACAGGCAGGACGGAGCGCGGACATCTTGCCATTGTGACGTCCGTGCGCCTGCGCTGTCAGTCCCAGACGGGTCTAGGAGGCGTTGCAAGGAGCCATTTGGCTCCAGCTGGGACTGACAGCGCAGGCGCGTGGACGTCACAATGGCAAGATGTCCGCACTCCGTCCTGCCTGTCACCCATGGAAGAGATCATAAATCTATTAAATAAGGTAATCATTCTGGTGACTAGCGCTACTAAGCAGCTAGTCACCAGTTGGGGACTTAGTTAAGCTAAAGATTTTGTCGGGTGGTCATTCCGCTTTAACCCTTTGAGTGCCAGAGTGGTATGCAACGCATTGCATTGCAATGCATTGCGTACCTGTTTGGCACTCAAAGAGTTTACGCCTCAGTTTAGATGAATCCTAACATAAGTAACAATAGCCAGTTTAACCACAATCACATCCCAGGGATTAAGAAGCCATCACCCTCTTTAACCTTCCAGGACTAAAGGGTTAATAAGAGTTTAGAGGACAGGAGATGCTATAAGGTGATTTATTACACAGTTGTGACTCCACTCTGACACTCACTGTCCTGGTAACAACAGTAAACACATTCCTCTCGTCCTAGCCAAGGGAAGGCAAGAATCCCTGAGGCCTATTGCTTGCTCCCAAATCACGTTTTTCTTCTTTTCTCTCATCTAGTGGTCCATACGCACAAAAAAAAAGTGGAGCAATTCTACGGCAGAACAATAAAAGTTTCCCAGATTCCCGTTGACTTCAATGAGGGCTTTTAAATATCTAATATCCAGTGGATTAAAGGGTTAGTAACGTCTTTATTAAACAAGCCTAAATATTGTAGTTATTACAAAAATAAACGAAATGATCCAAGTCCCATCTCTCAAACCTTTATGGTTTGAGAGATATAATGTTTTAAATCCCCCCCCCTCCCTCCCCTTTCCCTGACATCAGCTGTAAGCTGACAGAAGAAGATCCTGGTCCCGGGACCAGCCGGCGGCTCTTCAGCAGAGCCAAAATAGCGCTATCTACAAGGAAATACTTCATTGGAACGGTCTACAAAATGTGCTTGCAAACCAGACACACTTTGTAGACCATTCCAGTGAAGTATTTCTTTTTAGAGCTCACTAAAAAGAGCTACACCATCCTATGGAGATTTATGGTCTACAGACCAGAGCTGTCCATAGGATGGTGTAGCAACAGCGCCACTGTACAATTTCAGGCCACTGTGATATTGCACCTAAAAAATTCAAGTTTGAGCTGTAATAATTTTTGAATAAAACACCTTTCAGTAGTGAAAGTACTCTTTTTTTACTCAGGGGGATAAATACTACAATATATATATATTTTTTTACATAGTAAGTATTACTATCCCTTTAAGAGATCCATTTAAATAAACGGACACACTAGAGATGTGTATTTGTGCTCTACGATGCCGTTGGTTTGCATTAGAATTGCCTCACTCTTGTCCTTGTGCTGATGGCCCACTGGATATTTGTTAGTGTTCCGAAACTCCTAATAGAGGAGTCAGAATAATCCTGAAATGCAGCTGTTTGATGCTGGGGGGGGGGGGTCATATCTCTGACCTCCGCATTCCCCCGAAGCAACTTGTGACACCAGTGAAACAAGACGCTGCTATATTGTATTTATTATTACAATATATTATTCATGGTAAACGTACACCACTCCTTCTATACATATAGCAATGTGTTGGAAACCGCTTTGGCATTCAAGGGGTTACAATCCCCCTTTAACCCTTTGGGTGCCAGAGTGGCAGGCAACGCATTGCTTTGCAATGCGTTGCGTACCCCTCTGGCACCCAAAGGGTTCATCGTTAGGAATTTGAATTGCTGTTGGGGAGGTCCCAGAATCGTTCCACTTTCCCAGTACATCAGCCTCGGTATGTTCTGTGCTGTACAGGCATTCAAGTTAACCCTTTGAGTGCCAGATAAGCAGGGGAGGGCTGGCCTAGGGGGCAGGGGGGCAATTGCCCCCTGGGCCGGTCATATGTCTGGGCTGGTGGGCCACTGCTCCTCACTAAATCTACCAATTGCTGCTGTAAATGGAGCAACACTAGTGATACCACAGAGCTTACAATTAAAATGGTTCTACACTAGTGATAACACAGAGCTTACAATTGAAATGAAGCTACACTAATGATACCACAGAGCTTACAACTGAAATGGAGCTACACTAGTGATACCACAGAGATTACAACTGAAATGGAGCTACACTAGTGATACCACAGAGCTTACAATTGAAATGGATCTACACTAGTGATACCACAGAGCTTATAATTGAAATGGATCTACACTAGTTATACCACAGAGCTTACAATTGAAATGGAGCTACACTAGTGATACCACAGAGCTTACAACTGAAATGGAGCTACACTAGTGATACCACAGAGCTTACAACTGAAATGGAGCTACACTAGTGATAACACAGGGCTTACAATTGAAATGGATCTACACAAACGACACCACAGAGGAACAATCCAAATGGAGCTACACTAGCAGTATAACCCATTCCCTTGTAAGCTCTATAGTATCACTAGTGTGACATTACTTAAATTGTAAGCTCTGTAGTAGCGCACCAGTGTAGCCTTATTTCAGCTGTAAGCTATGTGGTATCAGTTGCCTTACTTCACAACATTAATGCCAATTTTAAAATTAACAAAAGGGAGTGGGCTGGGACAGTGGGCTTGAGCGATATAGAAATGAGCCACTTGACTGAATTTGCCCCCTGGTCCACAAGTTGCCAGCCCTCCCCTGCAGATAGGTGTCCGAAGCAATTGCAAAGCAATGCACTGGACACCTCACTTGCACTCAAAAGGTTAATACTGTCTAATACACATACAGAAAATTTCTTTCAGTGACTGATCAAATAAGCAATTTTATAGGTTGTGATTTAACCCACTGAGGCCCACAGCGTTTTTCAATGCATTGCTTTGCAATGCTTTGACCATGAGGGGTTAATGCACAGAAACTAGTGTGAAAGGACGGTAGACATTTAAACATTTCTTTAAATTCCCATTCTTCGTGTTTATGAAAGATCTAGACTGGGGGGTAGAGGCACTAAAGTGTGTTAAACTCTCCAGAGAGATAAACTCTCCAGTTCCTAAGTTATTCTAGAAAGTCTCATTTTCAAATTGGAGATAGGGTTGCCACCTTTTCTTCAAAAAAATACCGTCCATGGCATTCCCTCCATAGAGTTAACATTGGACAGAAACCAATTTTTTACCGGCCTGCCAGTAAAATACCGGCTGGGTGGCAACCGTAGTTAGAGATATCTTAGTGCACAGGCTGTATGAAATAACATATAAACTGGAGAGATTCTCTAACTGAAAAGTGTCTCTCATCTGTATCTAACCCTAGTGCATGACCCCACAGGACTAGGCTACAAACAGTGACATTGCTAGGAACTGGCTGAATAGCTAAATCCTCTAGTGTTATTATTGAACCCCTGTGTCCTGTTGCCAACGTACTACATGTAATTGTGCTGATCTCCCTGCTAGTAATGGTGCAATTGCGCTGCACGAAGCCCAAATAATGCATTAGGTTGGCCCAAGTCCCATAAGGACCACTTTGATCTTTGCCGATGTGCTGGTACACGTGACCTGTTGTGTGTATCGGTGTGCCGCTTTGGGGCCTAATAGAGATCGCTCCAGTCTCGGAGCGGTCAATTTCAGGCCCCGTTTTTACTTACAGCGCTCCCGGGGAAGCGCTTTAAGTAAAAAGTATGTGACGTACTATGACCGTCATCAGACCTTAAGTATTTAAGGACCGTGACGGTCATAGTACGTCACATGGTCCATAAGGGGTTAAAGGGATAGTAATACTTCGTTTTATCTTTATTTTATTTTGTAGTCATTAAAAATACATGAAGGACGATATAAGTCTTATCTCTCAAACATTTATGTTTTGAGAGATATTCACAAGCAAAGTTTCCCCTCACTGACCAGAATGGTCAAGTCTGCCATCTAGCTGTCAGATTTGGAATGCGGTCCGCGGACCGGCCGTGGCTCTACAGCAGAGCCAAGATTGCGAGATATAAGAATAACTACTTCATTCGATTAGTCTACACAGTGTGCCTGGTTTGCAAGCACACTTTTTAGACCCTTCCAATGAAATAGTTATTTTTATATCTTGCGATCGCGGCTCTGCTGAAGAGCCAGCAGTTGATCTGCGGACCAGACTCCAAATCTGACAGCTAGATGACAGACTTGACCGTTTTGGTCAGTGAGGGGAAACTTTGCTTGTGAATATCACTCAAACCATAAAGGTTTGAGAGGTAAGACTTATATCGTTCTTCATGTATTTTTAATGCCTACAAAATAAAATAAAGATAAAATGAAGTATTACTATCCCTTTAAAAGAAATCACAGAGCATGGGTATTATTATTATCTAAAGGGTAAGCAGCAAGGCAGGAATTTGCTGCAACAGTTGGTCTGAGTTGAGTCAGGCTTCATCTGCTGGATGACACTGCAAAGTCCGAGGGAGTATCAGCTTATATTTTCCCCAAAGAACTGAGCAAATGTTAACCAAGCTGTTGTGGCAACAAAGTTGTATCTACAGATCGATAATAATAATAAATACTGTGAATTCATAACAGCTTCATGACAGACCATCAAAAAATGCTGAAGAAGTTTATATTATCCACAAATGCAGTAATAACCAAATGCTACCCAATTATCACAATTTCTATATATCACAAATGGGCGAAGGTACAAGCTTGCCAATTCAATCACACCTAACTCTAGTGACTTCATGTAACCCTTTGAGTGCTAGAGGGGTATTCATTACAGCATATGATCACTGCAGTGCATACTAGTGGGCAAACTCTGCAAGTGTCAGACTTTAATTCCAGCAAACCCTGCTTTTCAGCTCCATAGCATGTACTAGGAAATGGCGTATACTAATGCCATTCTGTCTTCGCCTTCAGCAGTATACTATTCTAAGCAAGGCAGAGAGGAAAGGGACCCCCCAAAACACCCACAGACTGCCCCCTTGTCCTCTCTTTGAAACAGTTGGTATAAAAGTGAGGATTGGTGTGTATGTAGCTTAGTAAATTGATGTTAGGCTGGCATAGGGTATGTAGCTTAGTAAATTGACACTGGGCAGGCGTAGTCTATTTGTTTTAGGAAATTGACGTCAGGCTGGTGTAGGGTATGTAGCTTAGTAAACTGACATCAGGCAGGGTAGGGTATGTAGCTTAGTAAACTGACGTTAGTCAGGCGTAGGGTATGTAGCTTAATAAATTGATGTTAGGCTGGCATAGGGTATGTAGCTTAGTAAATTGACACTGGGCAGGCATAGGGTATGTATTTTAGTAAATTGACATCAGGTAGGAATAGGGTATGTAGCTTAGTAAATTGACATCAGGCAGGGTAGGGTATGTAGCTTAGTAAACTGACGTTAGTCAGGCGTAGGGTATGTAGCTTAATAAATTGACATTGGGCAGGGTAAGGTATGTAGCTTAGTACATTGACATCAGGCTGACGTAGGGTATGTAGCTTAGTAAATTGACATCAGGCAGGGTAGGGTATGTAGCTTAGTAAACTGACATCAGGCAGGCGTAGGGTATGTAGCTTAATAAACTGACATTGGGCAGGATAAGGTATGTAGCTTAGTACATTGACATCAGCCAGGCATAGGGTATATAGCTTAGTAAATTGACATTGGGCAGGCATAGGGTATGTAGCTTAGTGAATTGACATTAAGCAGACATAGGGTATGTAGCTTAGTAAACTTGACGTTAGGCTGACATAGGGTATGTAGCTTAGTAAATTGATATCAGTCAGGCTTAGGGTATGTAGCTTGGTAAACTGACGTTGGAAAGACGTAGGGTATGTAGCTTAGTACATTGACTTCGGGCAAGGTAGGGTATGTAGCTTAGTAAATTGACGTTAGGTTGACAGGATATGTAGCTTAGTAAATTGATGTCGGGGACGTGTGGGGTGTAGCTTAGTAAATTGACGTCAGTCAGGCATAGGGCATGTAGCTTAGTAAATTGATATCAAGCAGGTGTAGGGTATGTAGCTTAGTAAACTGTCGTTGGGCAGGTGTAGGGTATGTAGCTTAGTAAACTGTTGTCGGGCAGGTGTAGGGTATGTAGCTTAGTAAACTGTCGTCGGGCAGGTGTAGGGTATGTAGCTTAGTAAACTGACGTCAGGCAGGCATAGGGTATGTAGTTTAGTAAACTGAGGTCAGGCAGGCGTAGGTTATGTAGTTTAGTAAACTGACATTAGACAGGCATAGGGAAAGAACCCCAATTCCAGCACCTGTTATTGCATGGGAAGTCTAAACAATAGAAGAACTGCCCATTGTTTACTGTGACAGTGATGCCTCTGATGGGCTACAAGAAAATGGCCTCCAGAGAGAGCTCTAAACACTAGAAGGAGAAGTGCCCATTTCCTACTGTGACAGGAAGTGATGCCTCTGATGGGCTACAAGAAAATGGCCTACAGAGAGAACTCTAAACACTAGAAGGAGAAGTGCCCATTTCCTACTGTGACAGGAAGTGATGCCTCTGATGGGCTACAAGAAAATGGCCTCCAGAAAGAGCTCTAAACACTAGAAGGAGAATTGCCCATTATCTAATGTGACAGGAAGTGATGCCTCTGCTGGGCTACAAGAAAATGGCTTCCACACAGAGCTTTAAACAGTCTTGCTGCTCTGAGGTGAGCAGTGTTACATCAGTAAAAGGGGCAGGAGGGGGATACTTTGTCATTCAATTACTCTTGTACTACCACTCTGACAGTATTGAAATAACACTCTCCATGGCCCAAATACTATGGTGATTAATTGGAGCTGCTGTTATTGTGCAACATTACTATCACTTTAAGGTTCATTTCTCTACAACAATTTCTACTAGAAACAGATGGGTAATACCACATATAAGCAGTTTTCAATTCTCTTTAAACTTGCCTTAACTTATTTTATGGTGTCACATTAACCCTTTGAATGCCAGGAAGGTTGGCGATACCTCTCTGGCACACATAGGGTTGATAGGAAGCACCATGTAAGCTATTTGCAATTCTTTTGGCACCTGCATTACCATTTCATTAACCCCTTAGTGACAGCCGCGTTCGTACGCGGCTGTCACCTTAACGCCCGAGGAACATTTTTTTTTTTTTTTTTAAACGAGTCCGGAGTCTCCGAGCGGCGTGCAGCCGCACGGAGACGCGGACTTCCGTGACTTACCAGGTACGTCCTCTGTCACTAAGTGATAGTTTCTGCGGGACGTACCTGGTAAGTCATCTGTCGTTAAGGGGTTAATGGGGGTCCACAGTACGGTGGACTGTGAGCTTGATACAAAAGTAGTTTATATTGCAACTGTGACATCTTCTAACACTCCCCTCATGGGATATAATCACAGCAGTGAGAAAATGGAAACACAACATTTTACCTTTATTTAAACTGTTCGTAGACTGGAGCAGTCTAGGAACTCATTTTCACCCCACTCGTTTCAACTGGACCATAACATTGTGATGCCCAACTTGGGCCACAGTATTGCTTGGATACAAACCCACCATGTGCCAACTAGATCAGACGTGGGCAAAACAGGATTTTCCCTAACCTTCAGGTCTGGCTGCATAGAAAATATCCCTTCTGTCTTTTCTCTGGAGTGGAAAAGTGACATATTTCATAACAAAGCACAATACTGATAGAATGTATTACAAAAGCACAAGTGATACAATGTTTCATTCTGATATGAGCACAGAGAGTTAGAATTGATGCATTATGTGTCATCGGACAGTAAGATATTTTTATTTTCAAATACAACCTCTCTCTCTATGTCCCTCTCTCTCACACACACACACACACACACACACACACACACACACACACACAAGCATACACTCACACAGAAACACACACATTTACACAGACACAAACACAGGCACAAACACACACACACACACATATACACACACACACATATACACACATATACACACATACACACACACATATACACACATATACACACATATACACACATATACACACACACACACATATACACACATACACTGACATATGCACACATACACAAGCATACACTCACACAGAAACACACACATTTACACAGACACAAACACAGGCACAAACACACACACACACACATATACACACACACACATATACACACATATACACACATACACACACACATATACACACACACACACACATATACACACATATACACACACACACATATACACACATACACTGACATATGCACACATACACAAGCATACACTCACACAGAAACACACACATTTACACAGACACAAACACAGGCACAAACACACACACCCCCTCAGGCATTGTTACCAGTCAGATTACATATGTCAACACTCTGTTTTATTCTCCAACTACGGCCTTTGTAAAAATGTTGAGAGATGTGACCCTCGAGATGAAACAACGGCTCAACCTGAGATAGATCAAGGATTTCTTCTTGTAACATAAATCTAATCAGTGTGACTTGCTTTAACATGAACTACACCTTTAAGGAATTAATGGCTGTACACACAGCTGAAGGAATACAAAATAAATTACCAAGTAAGGTTAGCAACAGAAGGTCTGAATAAACAGGTGGAGGGACAGCAAAGTCCTATAATCCTTGTCTACAAGCACTCTGGTTCCTGTTCCTACCGCAGTAACTAGCTTTTATCTCCTCTGTCTTCTCCTCCTGTTTGTATAATTAATGGGCCTTTGATCACCAAGCTGTCTAATAATGGGGAGGGGGGACTCCGAGCCCATTAAATCCAGCTTTCTTATCGCTTGACTCCAGCAACATTTTCTAGCACATTTCTTTGCACCTCCAAAAACCTGAGGATTTTTATTTTGTGCTTACTTTTGATGCATTTAAACATTCTATTATTTTAATCCTTTAAAGGGATAGTAATACTTGCAAATTACTAATCCCCGTATTGTAGCTTTGTTAAAAAGAAACTTATTGCCCCCAGTGTCATCTCTCAGACCCTTATGGTTTGAGAGATGATAGCACTCAAAGTCCCCCCCCTTTCCCTGATTGAACACTGACTGAAGGGAAAGCTGTTATACGACAGTCTTATGTGCATCAGGCGGCTCTGCAGTTGAGCCGAGATCGCGTTTTTAAAAAATAATTCTTTCACTGAAGCGGTCTTCTGCGTGTGCTTGGTTTGTGATTGGTTTGTGCTTGGTTTGTGCTTGGTTTGTGATTGGTTTGTGCTCGGTTTGTGATTTGTTTGTGATTGGTTTGTGATTGGCTTGTGCTCGGTTTGTGCTTGGTTTGTGATTGGTTTGTGATTGGTTTGTGATTGGCTTGTGCTCGGTTTGTGCTTGGTTTGTGATTGGTTTGTGCTCAGTTTGTGCTTGGTTTGTGATTGGTTTGTGATTGGTTTGTGCTCAGTTTGTGATTGGTTTGTGATTGGCTTGTGCTCGGTTTGTGCTTGGTTTGTGATTGGTTTGTGCTCGGTTTGTGATTGGTTTGTGCTCAGTTTGTGATTGGTTTGTGCTTGGTTTGTGATTGGTTTGTGCTCGGTTTGTGATTGGTTTGTGACTGGTTTGAGATTGGCTTGTGCTCGGTTTGTGCTTGGTTTGTGATTGGTTTGTGCTTGGTTTGTGATTGGTTTGTGCTCGGTTTGTGATTGGTTTGTGATTGGTTTGTGATTGGCTTGTGCTCGGTTTGTGCTTGGTTTGTGCTCGGTTTGTGATTGGTTTCTGATTGGTTTGTGCTCTGTTTGTGATTGGTTTGTGATTGGTTTGTGATTGGTTTGTGATTAGTTTGCAAGCACACATAGAAGACCATTTTAGTGAAAGATTTCTTTTTTATAAACGCGATCTCGGCAATGCTGCAGAGCCGCCTGATGCAAGTAATACAGGATATCCCTGCAGTCAGCGTTCAGCGTTCAGTCAGGGAAGGGGGAGGGAGGGGGGAACTTTGAGCGCTATCATCTCTCAAACCATAAGGGACTGAGAGATGACACTGGGGGCAATACATTTCTTTTTAACAAAGTTACAATATGGGAATTAGTAATTTGCAAGTATTACTATCCCTTTAACCCTTTGAGT
>CM074724.1:394178399-394252752 GCA_037306005.1 Rhinophrynus dorsalis | reverse complement strand
TGATCTGCACCAGTTAACTTCATTATAAGGAACAGTGCTGCCAGCTGCTGCTCTTATTGTCCACAAGAGGTCATCCATTAAGACTTGAGGAAAGGCACTTTCGACTAAAACAAAGGCAGGGATTCTTTACAGTAAGGGTGGTAAGGCTATGGAATTCTTTGCCTCAGGATGTTGTGCTTGCAGATAATGCAACTACATTCAAAAAAGCTATGGATGCCTATCTAGCACAGAACAATATTGACAGTTATGACAGATGGCTTCAAAGCAAATAGGATATTGACTGGAAATGGCTCCAGAGGGCTTTTTTGCCTTCCTCTGGATCAACAGGGACGATATGTCATGGGCTGGACTTGATGGACGCATGTCTTTTTTCAGCCTTATCTACTATGTTATGTTACTAACTGTACAGTTGCGCTGTTATTTTATGCAGTAGTTTACCCCTCCAGCCATTTTCCTCCTTCTAATGCCGCCTCCCCTCAGGTCTACAGTTTGGACGATTGAGCAAACAAATCACACAGAGGGACAAACTTCCCTCAGTCAGTATAAGGGAAAACCTGCCCTCCTTGCCTTGTTGAGATCCACTGTCGGATCCCAGTCTGAAATGCTGACGTCTGCAATAGGGGCTGGAGGGGTAACATTCTGCATAAAATAACAATGTGATTGCACAGTTGTGGACAATAAGAGAATCAGACGCCAGTGCTGTTCCTTATGATGAACAAACTGTGCTGCTTTGGAAATGATCTAGTACTATCCCTTTAAGCCAATCTCCTCTGTACCTCGATAGTGATGGTGATAGACACAAGGCTCAAGGGACTGGAAGCAGGGCTGGATTTACATCTCAGGAGCCTGTAGGCACAGAAAGTTTAAGCGCCCCCCCCCCCCCCCCGGTGAGCCATCTGCACTGGATACCTCCACAATGCTCCTACTCTCCACGTTGCCCCCCCCATCATCTTCATATTGCCCTCACATTGCCCCCATCAGCTCCATATTGCCCTCACAATGCCCCCCATCAGCTCCACATTGCCCCCATTAGCTCCATATTGCCCTCACAATGCCCCCCATCAGCTCCATATTGCCCCCATCAGCTCCACATTGCCCTCACAATGCCCACCATTGCCCTCACATTTCCCCCCACCCCATCAGCTCCAACTTGCCCTCACCATCTCCACATTGCCCTCCATCGGCTCCAACTTGCCCCCCATTAGCTCCACATTGCCCCCCATTAGCTCCACATTGCCCTCACATTGCCACCCCCCCTTGTCCATTTCCTACCTCCCTGGTAGGAGATCTGTATGTGCCTCCTTTGACACAGTCTTGTACCTGATGGAGCTCCCGCGCGGTCTCCTATTCAGGAATGCAGAGCGCTGGGAGATGATGTCATCTCCCAGCGCTCTGCATTCCTAAAGAGGGGACAAGGGAGCTCCATCAGGTACAAGACTGGGGGGACGGGCAATGTGAGTGGGTGCCGCCGGCGCAGCCAGCAAGGTGGCTAGTTTTTTTTTTTTTTTAAAGAATATTTAAAAAAAAAAAATATACAAATGGCAGGCGCCCCTCATTGGCGTGCGCCTGTAGGCAGGTGCCTACTTTGCCTAATGGCAAATCCGGCCCTGACTGGAAGCTCTCATGGGCTGGGACCTCTGATCTTTTTTTACTGTCTATCCTAATTCTACTGTCATATATCTCCGTTTGTGTATAATAATAATAATATAATAATAAACTTTTGCTGTTCCCTCCTTGTGATAAGACCTCACCACATTCTCAGTGGTGCAAAAATAATCCAGACACCGCTGATCTTCATGCAACAAGATTTTTATTGCAGCACAGGAATACATCAGGGGGAGTTGAAGTAAAGACTGAGATAGTAGCGGTATCCTTTTAAAATGTTGCATGCAAAGTAGTGTGCGACTACATGGCACAATCATCATCTCGCCATTATTTAAAGGGTGACATGAGAATCTCGTATTTCAATACAGAGTGAGATTTTCAAGTCCCATCATCCGTAGCCACACTGTGTGATGGATATGAGCACCACTTGATTGACTCAATGCGTTGATCTACACTGTTCATGTAAGGGACCACCATTCACTTGACTATTCAGTGTCCTTTATCTGTGCTAATCTCGTACAGTGCTCTTTATTCCCTGTCATTCTGCACGCAGAGAAGGGGAGCGAGAGGCCGGAGTGGTTTACTTCAGTAGGTGCTTGAGAACCAATAGATATATCATTGACAGCTGCAGATATAAGATCAGGGATGGTGGCAACATGCACATATATAGTTAAATGGAATAAGGAACACTGTAAGAGATAAGCACAGATAAAGGACACTGAATAGTCAAGTGAATAGTGACTCCTCTACACAGTGTACATCAACACATTGAGTCAATCGAGCGGTGGTCGCATCCATCACACATTGTTGCTGAGGATGATGGGAGGATGATGTTGCGTAACTTAAGGGTTATCCCATTGCTGACAGATTGCATATTTCCAGAGTTATTACAGTTTAAACCTGTGTTTGTTTACATTAGCAGTTCCCTCTAGTGGTCACATTCCAATTAGTTCTCTTGTTACATTCTAATGGAGAGGAAAGCCATTGACTTACAGTTCTCCATAGAATGTGATAGAAACTGCTGTGTCACTTCCTGTCAGAACTATCAGGAAGTAATCACAGTAAATTCACTTCCTGATTATTTGAACTGCTCTAACGTCTGAATAAAACAACTGACAGTGGTGGGAGTGACCTTGTTTTACTCAGCAGGAAAAGCTCTATAATGTATAGGTTTTCATTAAAAAAAGTTTATTGCTCCTTTAACCTTTATTGGACACGCTACCTACTCTGTGCCACCACTTGCACCAGGTTTATGACACTCCCCTTGGCCCAGACAGCATAAAGTTGTCCATTTTTACATAGGAAGCTCACTCAGTTGGTGACAGGAAGGGGCAGCATTATAACAATCTACTCAAGTGCCGGTGTAAAATCTTATTAGTCCATCCCCATTAACATGCTCCAGGGCTAGGCAACCACAGAAAGGGATGTATGTTCAAAGGGATAACGTTAAAAAAAGTTGCATGAATGACAAAAATTACTATTTTGATGGATGAAAGACATATTTTCAATAAACGATCCGACAAAAAAATAGCAATTTCCATCATGTACGAAAAATTTGAAGAATTGTCTGCAAAATGGACGGGGCAAGGGCGGGGCCACAATATTTGACCAAAACCTAGGTTTGTTTAGAAAATATGTTGTATCTAATGACAGAAAAATGTAGTTTCAACAAAATTATTATTACGTGAAATAATAAGTGGAGGAAAATGTATATATTATTATAATCTCTCTCTCTCTCTCTCTCTCTCTATATATATATATATATATATATATATTTAAAAATATGTGTATGTTTACACTGATATCATAAGACTGATTAACAATTTATCTTTTACATATAATTGTATTTAGTTTTTTTATTAATAATCATTAAAATACGTATTATACATTCTAACACTCTTTAAAAATGTTAAATTATAATATTTTATTCAATAATCTTATTAATTAAAAGAATAATCTTAATTGCCATTTACAACATAAACACTTTTAACATACCAAAAATCTTGTCACTGCTCACAATGGCATTTCCGCTATATTTTTGTAATTTTTTGCGACGCTTCCAGTAAAAAATCTTGCTTCAGAGAAAAAAACAACATATTACCTTTAATTAACGACATTATTTAAAAATATATATGAACACTACGACAGAGTACAGTAAAATGTTGTTAAAAATGACAAAATCTATTTCACTACTTCTTAGAACATTTGGCCCCAAAAGGCCTATTTATTAGAGACTGAGCAAGACTGACAGGCTGCGGCCTAGAGCTGGACCTGCAGCCTGAAAGAAACTGATGTCACGATCCTAACTTTACAAGCTAATATCTCTGCAACTACTGATTCAGAATGAAAATAGGAAATGGATTACAGCTTCAACAACATTGAGCTGTAATAGGAAGGCAAGTTTATCTAAGGTGAGAGTTCCCCTTTAAAATTAGGAATCCCTCAAAAGCAACTCTGTAATTTAACACGCTACATGCCAGATACATATCCAGTGCATAGAAAGGCCGTTTATGGACTCAGCGCACCATGTCTTACTGAATGGGGTGCTGGTTTCCAATAAACACACACGTCATGGAGGTGATGGGTGAAATAGTCAGGAAGAGCTTTATTTGTTTTAATTATTAGAGTTATCACTTCCATAAGAATTTCCTTTTAGCCCTTGCCAAGCTGTTCCCATCCTGGTAGAACATAACATACCCCTCATCCACGTAATGCGGTGGATACTTCTCTGGCACTCAAAGGGTTAAAAAATACAAGGTTCGCCACACGTGCGAAGCTGTGCCACATGACTGCTAGTTTCAAATAAAACGTGTCTAACACAAAAATATAGGTGATTTTGACAGCTCTTTCAATATCTCCTATTTGTTACACAGCGACAGGTCCAGTGATTTTGAAATGTCAGTTTCTAGACTAGAAATTCCAAATGATTTTTTAATTTTACCTCCACTGTCCTACACCAAAAACAAGCACAAAGGGGATATGCTCCTGATATCTTGTCAAACCAGGGGAGAAGATGTATATTCTGCGTCCATCAAGTCCAGCCATGCCAAAAACACCCCTGTTGTAATTCCTTGGGAGACAGCTGTAAGTGCTGAAGGATGTAGGGTTCAGCTGTTAAGTGCTGAAGAATGTAGGGTTCAGCTGTAAGTGCTGAAGTGATGAGGACTGTTGGGTTCAGCTGTAAGTGCTGAAGATTGTTGCGTTCAACTGTAAGTGCTGAGGACTGTTGGGTTCAGCTGTAAGTGCTGAAGAATGTTGGGTTCAGCTGTAAGTGCTGAAGAATGTAGGGTTCATCTGTAAGTACTGAGGACTGTTGGATTCAACTATAATTGCTGAAGAATGTAGGGTTTAGCTGTAAGTGCTAAAGAATGTTGGGTTCAGCTGTAAGTGCTGAAAAATGTAGGGTTCAGCTGTAAGTGCTGAAGTGATGAGGACTGTTGGGTTCAGCTGTAAGTGCTGAAGAATGTTGGGTTCAGCTGTAAGTGCTGAAGAATGTAGGGTTCAGCTGTAAGTGCTGAAGTGATGAGGACTGTTGGGTTCAGCTGTAAGTGCTGAAGAATGTTGGGTTCAGCTGTAAGTGCTGAGGACTGTTGGGTTCAGCTGTGTGCTGAAGAATGTAGGGTTCAGCACTGAAGAATATAGGATTCAACTGTAAGTGCTGAAGAATATAGGGTTCAGCTGTAAGTGCTGAAGAATGTAGAGTTCAGCTGTAAATGCTGATGAATGTTGGGTTCTGCTGTAAGTGCTGAGGACTGTTGGGTTCAGCTGTAAGTGCTGAGGACTGTTGGGTTCAGCTGTAAGTGCTGAAGAATGTTGGGTTCATCTGTAAGTGCTGAAGAATGTTGGGTTCAGCTGTAAGTGCTGGGGACTGTTGGGTTCAGCTGTAAGTGCTGAGGACTGTTGGGTTCAGCTATAAGTGCTGAGGAATGTTGGGTTCAGCTGTAAGTGCTGAAGAATGTTGGGTTCAGCTGTCAGTGCTGAGGACTGTTGGGTTCAGCTGAAAGTACAGAGGACTGTTGGGTTCAGCTGTAAGTGCTGAGGACTGTTGGGTTCAGCTGTAAGTGCTGAAGAATGTAGGGTTCAGCTGTAAGTGCTGAAGAATGTTGGGTTCAGCTGTAAGTGCTGAGGACTGTTTGGTTCAGCTGTAAGTGCTGAGGACTGTTGGGTTCAGCTGTAAGTGCTGAGGACTGTTGGGTTCAGCTGCAAGAGCTGAAGAATATTGGAATTCTAGCATGAGCCCGTGCAATTTGGCCATGCTTGTTGTCAATGAATATGGACTGGCAAACACTGTCAGTTAATGCTTACTGGTTAATTAATGAGTAATTAATGATGGATTAGTATTATGATTAAGTAAGTACAATAATGATAACGTGATTGGAAGTATTTAAATAAAGCTGTGTCCTGTTATCCCCAAGAGATGTGTCTGCGTTTAATTGAAGTGTCATACCCTCTCATTATGACATGTACTAGGCACGTCAGTAACATATTAACATAGTGGACGATGCTGAAAAAAGACCTGCGTCCATCAAGTCCAGCCCATGTTGAAAACACCCCTGTTAAAGGGATAGTAATGTTTCATAATAAAATCAGCTCTAATTAATCATCATAGTATTTGGAGAGTGTTATATCAATTCTGTCAGAGTTGTAGTTCAAGAGTAATTCAATGACAAAGTATCCCCCTCCCGCCCCTTTTACTGATGTAACACTGCTCAGCCAGATCAGAAGGGAGGTGTCCAGGTAGACTGCAGAGAGGGACAATCTTCAATTAAGATAAGGGAAAAACCTGAAAAACTTGTCAATGGGGGAAGGGCTTTCATTGTTCTCATAGGAAGAAGATTGTCCCCTGCTGTTATCTGTCTGGTCTATGGACTGCATTCCACATCTGAGAAGAGATGGCTTACACTAGGTAAAAGGGGCAGGAGGGGAAACTTTGCTTGTGAATATCTCTCAAACCATAAAGGTTTGAGAGATAAGACTTATATCGTTCTTCGTGTTTTTTTAATGCCTACAAAATAAAATAAAGAAAAAACAAAGTATTACTATCCCTTTAATACAGAGGAAGGCAAAATAAAAAAAAAAACCCTGAAGCCATTTCCAATTTAGCCCCAAGCAGGTAAAAAAAAAATCCTTCCTGACACTAAATGGCAGTCAGATATTTCCCTGGGTCAACAACCTATCTGCATTGAAGCCAGCTGTAGTAATTTTCAATATTGTTCTGTGCTAGATAGGCATCCATTGCTTTTTTGAAAGCAGTTACATTACCTGCAAGTACAATAGAGGCATTCACTTCAGTGTACATGCAGTTGGTATTATGGATCTAAATCAAGTGAATCCAGTGATGTCAGGAATTTTGGCTCGAGATCAGTTTAATCCAGTGGAGTCTAGACTTGGTCTCCGATGCATGCACAGTCAGTAATGACAAAATGTCTTCAAGTAAATATAGAGATGACAAGGTACATGCATATTGCTGCTTTACATAGCTCCCAGTGCTGCCTTAACATGATTACTATTTATAACAGACACTTCTGTACAAAGGAGAAACATGTCAAAGCAAGCAAAATCCAAGGGTAACTGAGGTTATAAAAGATAGTATTCTCAATACAGGTAAAACATTAATCTTAAATTAAAGCTCACACTTTATGATTAGAGGAAATGAGGTTTCAACTTCAGCAGAGGAAGGGGTTCTTTACCGTAAGGTCTGTTAAATTGTGGAATTCTTTGTGGTGATAGCAAATACAATAGGTGTATTTTAGAGAAGATTAGACACATTTCTAGCAGAAGGGAATGTAATTAGTTATACTGTGTATTAGTGGGTTAACCCTTTGAGTGCCAGAGAGGTATCCAAAGCGTTGCAATGCTTTGGATACCCCTCTGGCACGCAAAGGGTTAAACAGGAAGTTCTGATGGACAGACTAATACCCATTTTGGAATCTGAAAGGATTATGTAATTCTCACTTTCTGGGTTATACTGTGGCAATGGTTAAACTAGACAGACTTGAGTCTTTTTTTTTTTTCAACCTAATTTACTACGTAACTATATGTAGCTATGTAACTTTGTAACACATTGGGTTGTTTTGAGTGATCTTTCAAATTCCCCTATATGTTATGTTATTTTTTATTTAAAATAAATAGTTGATAAGAAATTTGTCTTTGTCGGTTTATCCACACTGCTCTCCATTCTACCTGTCACTCCCTATCAGCCAGATACTAACACTCCACACTGCTCTCCATCCCACCTACCACTTCCTGCCAGCCAGATACTAACACCCCACACTGCTCTCCATTCTACCTGTCACTTCCTATCAGCCAGATACTAACATCCCACACTGCTCTCCATTCTACCTGTCACTTCCTGCCAGCCAGATACTAACATCCCACACTGCTCTCCATTCCACCTGTCACTTCCTATCAGCCAGATACTAACATCCCACACTGCTCTCCATTCTACCTGCCACTCCCTATCAGCCAGATACTAACATCCCACACTGCTCTCCATTCTACCTGTCACTTCCTATCAGCCAGATACTAACATCCCACACTGCTCTCCATTCTACCTGTCACTTCCTATCAGCCAGATACTAACACCCCACACTGCTCTCCATTCTACCTGCCACTCCCTATCAGCCAGATACTAACACTCCACACTGCTCTCCATTCTACCTGTCACTCCCTATCAGCCAGATACTAACACTCCACACTGCTCTCCATTCTACCTGTCACTCCCTATCAGCCAAATACTAACATCCCACACTGCTCTCCATTCTACCTGTCACTCTCCTATCAGCCAGATACTAACACCCCACACTGCTCTCCATTCCACCTGTCACTTCCTATCAGCCAGATACTAACACCCCACACTGCTCTCCATTCTACCTGTCACTCCCTATCAGCCAGATACTAACACCCCACACTGCTCTCCATTCTACCTGTCACTTCCTATCAGCCAAATACTAACATCCCCACACTGCTCTCCATTCTACCTGTCACTTCCTATCAGCCAAATACTAACATCCCACACTGCTCTTCATTCTACCTGTCACTTCCTATCAGCCAAATACTAACACCCCACACTGCTCTCCATTCCAGCTGTCACTTCCTATCAGCCAGATACTAACACCCCACACTGCTCTCCATTCTACCTGTCACTCCCTATCAGCCAGATACTAACACCCCACACTGCTCTCCATTCTACCTGTCACTTCCTATCAGCCAGATACTAACATCCCACACTGCTCTCCATTCTACCTGTCACTTCCTATCAGCCAGATACTAACATCCCACACTGCTCTCCATTCCACCTGTCACTTCCTATCAGCCAGATACTAACATCCCACACTGCTCTCCATTCTACCTGTCACTTCCTATCAGCCAGATACTAACACCCCACACTGCTCTCCATTCTACCTGTCACTTCCTATCAGCCAGATACTAACATCCCACACTGCTCTCCATTCTACCTGTCACTTCCTATCAGCCAGATACTAACATCTCACACTGCTCTCCATTCCACCTGTCACTCCTTATCAGCCAGATACTAACATCCCACACTGCTCTCCATTCCACCTGCCACTCCCTATCAGCCAGATACTAACACCCCACACTGCTCTCCATTCTACCTGTCACTTCCTATCAGCCAGATACTAACATCCCACACTGCTCTCCATTCTACCTGTCACTTCCTATCAGCCAGATACTAACATCCCACACTGCTCTCCATTCTACCTGTCACTTCCTATCAGCCAGATACTAACATCCCACACTGCTCTCCATTCTACCTGCCACTCCCTATCAGCCAGATACTAACACCCCACACTGCTCTCCATTCTACCTGTCACTTCCTATCAGCCAGATACTAACACTCCACACTGCTCTCCATTCTACCTGTCACTCCCTATCAGCCAAATACTAACATCCCACACTGCTCTCCATTCTACCTGTCACTCCCTATCAGCCAGATACTAACATCCCACACTGCTCTCCATTCTACCTGTCACTCCCTATCAGCCAGATACTAACATCCCCACACTGCTCTCCATTCTACCTGTCACTTCCTATCAGACAGATACTAACATCCCACACTGCTCTCCATTCTACCTGTCACTTCCTATCAGACAGATACTAACATCCCACACTGCTCTCCATTCCACCTGTCACTCCCTATCAGCCAGATACTAACATCCCACACTGCTCTCCATTCTACCTGTCACTCCCTATCAGCCAGATACTAACATTCCACACTGCTCTCCATTCTACCTGTCACTCCCTATCAGCCAAATACTAACACCCCACACTGCTCTCCATTCTACCTGTCACTTCCTATCAGTCAGATACTAACACTCCACACTGCTCTCCATTCTACCTGTCACTTCCTATCAGCCAAATACTAACATCCCACACTGCTCTCCATTCTACCTGTCACTCCTTATCAGCCAGATACTAACACCCCACACTGCTCTCCATTCTACCTGTCACTTCCTATCAGCCAAATACTAACATCCCACACTGCTCTCCATTCTACCTGTCACTCCTTATCAGCCAGATACTAACACCCCACACTGCTCTCCATTCTACCTGTCACTTCCTATCAGCCAGATACTAACACTCCACACTGCTCTCCATCCCACCTGTCACTTCCTATCAGCCAAATACTAACATCCCACACTGCTCTCCATTCTACCTGCCACTCCCTATCAGCCAGATACTAACATCCCACACTGCTCTCCATTCCACCTGTCACTCCCTATCAGCCAGATACTAACATCCCACACTGCTCTCCATTCTACCTGTCACTCCCTATCAGCCAGATACTAACATCCCACACTGCTCTCCATTCTACCTGTCACTCCTTATCAGCCAGATACTAACATCCCACACTGCTCTCCATTCCACCTGTCACTTCCTATCAGCCAGATACTAACACTCCACACTGCTCTCCATTCTACCTGTCACTTCCTATCAGTCAGATACTAACATTCCACACTGCTCTCCATTCTACCTGTCACTCCCTATCAGCCAGATACTAACATCCCACACTGCTCTCCATTCTACCTGTCACTCCCTATCAGCCAAATACTAACACTCCACACTGCTCTCCATTCTACCTGTCACTCCCTATCAGCCAGATACTAACATCCCACACTGCTCTCCATTCCACCTGTCACTTCCTATCAGCCAGACACTAACACTGCACACTGCTCTCCATCCCACCTACCACTTCCTATCAGCCAGATACTAACATCCCACACTGCTCTCCATTCTACCTGTCACTCTCCTATCAGCCAGATACTAACACTCCACACTGCTCTACATTCTACCTGTCACTTCCTATCAGCCAGATACTAACATCCCACACTGCTCTCCATTCTACCTGCCACTCCCTATCAGCCAAATACTAACATCCCACACTGCTCTCCATTCTACCTGCCACTCCCTATCAGCCAGATACTAACATCCCACACTGCTCTCCATTCTACCTGCCACTCCCTATCAGCCAAATACTAACACTCCACACTGCTCTCCATTCTACCTGTCACTCCCTATCAGCCAGATACTAACACTCCACACTGCTCTCCATTCTACCTGTCACTTCCTATCAGCCAGATACTAACACTCCACACTGCTCTCCATTCTACCTGTCACTTCCTATCAGCCAGATACTAACACTCCACACTGCTCTCCATTCTACCTGTCACTCCCTATCAGCCAAATACTAACACTCCACACTGCTCTCCATTCTACCTGCCACTCCCTATCAGCCAGATACTAACATCTCACACTGCTCTCCATTCCACCTGTCACTCCCTATCAGCCAGATACTAACACTCCACACTGCTCTCCATTCTACCTGTCACTCCCTATCAGCCAGATACTAACATCCCACACTGCTCTCCATTCTACCTGTCACTCCCTATCAGCCAAATACTAACATCCAACACTGCTCTCCATTCTACCTGTCACTCCCTATCAGCCAGACACTAACATTCCACTCTGCTCTCCATTCCACCTGCCACTCCTTATCAGCCAGACACTAACACTCCACACTGCTCTCCATTCTACCTGCCACTCCCTATCAGCCAGATACTAACAGTCCACACTGCTCTCCATTCCACCTGTCACTCCCTATCAGCCAGACACTAACATTCCACACTGCTCTCCATTCCACCTGCCCTCTGATCCTTTTGCTTTCTATGTTCCATTTGTACTATTTAATGTCTTGGAAAAAGCTCGCACTACTGTACTGTCAGTGACAACAGAGTAAAGAACTTGGGAGAATTTATATATAATTACTTAAAAGGCAGGCAATGTAACAAATCAGCAGGGAATGGAAGCTGGGTGCTGGGTTGTGAAAATAGAGGAATTAGTAACAGATAAAGGGAAGTGGTCATGCCACTCTACAGACCTATGGTTAGACCTCACCTAGAGTATTGTGTATAGTACAGGAGACCCCATCTCCAGAAGGATATAGATACTATAGAGTATTTTGTACAGTACTGGAGACCCCATCTCCAGAAGGATATAGATACTATAGAGTATTGTGTACAGTACAGGAGACCCCATCCACAGAAGGATATAGATACTCTAGAGTATTGTGTACAGTACTGGAGACCCCATCTCCAGAAGGATATAGATACTATAGAGTATTGTGTACAGTACTTGAGACCCCATCTCCAGAAGGATATAGATACTATAGAGTATTGTGTACAGTACAGGAGACCCCATCTCCAGAAGGATATAGATACTCTAGAGTATTGTGTACAGTACTGGAGACCCCATCTCCAGAAGGATATAGATACTCTAGAGTATTGTGTACAGTACTGGAGACCCCATCTCCAGAAGGATATAGATACTCTAGAGTATTGTGTACAGTACTGGAGACCCCATCCACAGAAGGATATAGATACTCTAGTGTATTGTGTACAGTACTGGAGACCCCATCCACAGAAGGATATAGATACTCTAGAGTATTGTGTACAGTACTGGAGACCCCATCTCCAGATGGATATAGATACTATAGAGTATTGTGTACAGTACTGGAGACCCCATCTCCAGATGGATATAGATACTCTAGAGTATTGTGTACAGTACTGGAGACCCCATCTCCAGAAGGATATAGATACTCTAGAGAGAATTCATAGAAGGGCTACTAAAATGGTGACTGGTTTACAGGAAAAGAAATATCAGGATAGACTAAAGGATCTGAACATGTATAGCTTGGAGGAGAGAAGAGAGAGAGGGGATATGATAGACACATTCAAATACATGAAGGGATTCAACAAAGTGCAGGAGGGAAGTATATTCCAAAGGAGTAAAAATGTTAGGACAAAAGGGTCATAGTCTAGAACTAGAGGGACAGAGGCTTAGAGGTTTTACTTCACTGAGAGGGTGGTAAATTAGTGGAATAGTCTACCAGCAGAAGTGGTAGAGGTTAGTACAGTGAGGAAATGTAAGCATGCATGGGGTAGGCACAAGGCTGTCCTGAATATAAGACAAGACCAATGACCTAGTAAGGTTTTGAGGTTTTTAAAAATAGGTGTAGATGTACGGGATAGGAACATAATTATACTTCTATATAAATCCTTGGTTAGGCCTCATCTAGAATATGGAGTACAGTTTTGGGCCCTAGTTCTTAAAAGAGACATTAAATTGCAGAGACGTGTAACAAAACTGATAAAGGGATTGGAGGATCTGAGTTATAAAGAGAGACTAGCCAAACTGGGTTTGTTTACATTAGAGAAGAGACGTCTAAGGGGTGATATGATTACTATTTACACATACATTCAGAGTAAACACAGAGAATTATCTAAGGAAATATTTACTCAAAGAGCTGAGCATAGAACAAGAGGTCATCCCTTAAGATTAGAGGAAAGATGCTTTCAGCTGAAACAAAGGAAGGGAGTTTTTTTACAGTAAGGGCAGTAAAGTTGTGGAAATCACTTCCTCAATATCCTGTGCATGCATATACTGTAATTGCGTTCAAAAAAGTAATGGATACCTATCCAGCATGGAATGCTATTGATAATTATGACATTTGGTTTCAAAGCAGAGAGGATGTTGATCCAGGGAAATATCCGACTGTCATTTCGAGTCAGGAAGGAATTTTTTTTCCCACTTGGGGCTTAAAGGGATAGTAATTCTTTATTATTACTATCCCCCATATTGTACATATTTGCAAAATAATTAAATAGCCCCCAGGTTCATCTCTCAAACCTTTATGGTTTGAGAGATAACCGAAGGCAAAGTCCCCCCCCCCTCCTTCCCTGAAGTCAGCGTTGTACTGACTGCAGGGATATCCGGTCTGACTTTCATCATGTGGTTCTGCAGCTGAGCCGAGATCCCGTTATTATTACTAGCCCCTATAATGTAGATATTTGCAAAATAATTTACTAGCCCCCAGGTTCATAAAGGTTTGAGAGATAACCGTTGGCAAAGTTCCCCCTCCCTCCCCCTCCCCTGAAGTCAGCGTTGTGCTGACTGTAGGGGAAGTCTGTAGTACGACAGGCTTGTGGCTCTGCAGCTGAGCCGAGATCCCGTTAGTGACAAAGAATTATTTCACTGAAACGGTCTTCTACATGTGCTTGGAAACCCAGCACAAACCAAGCACATGTAGAAGACCATTTCAGTGAAATAATTCTTTGTCACTAACGGGATCTCGGCTCAGCTGCAGAGCCACAAGCCTGTCATACAACAGACTTCCCCTGCAGTCAGTACAACGCTGACTTCAGGGGAGGGAGGGGGAACTTTGCCATCGGTTATCTCTCAAACCTTTATGAACCTGGGGTCTAGTAAATTATTTTGCAAATATCTACATTACAGGGGATAGTAATAATAACGGGATCTCGGCTCAGCTGCAGAACCACATGATGAAAGTCAGACCGGATATCCCTGCAGTCACTACAACGCTGACTTCAGGGAAGGAGGGGGGGGACTTTGCCTTCGGTTATCTCTCAAACCATAAAGGTTTGAGAGATGAACCTGGGGGCTATTTAATTATTTTGCAAATATGTACAATATGGGGGATAGTAATAATAAAGTATTACTATCCCTTTAATTGGAAATGGCTTCAATGTGTTTTTTTTTTGCCTTCCTTTGGATCGACAGGGGTGATGTGTCAAGGGCAGAACTGGACACGGGACTTTTTTCAACCTTATCAATTATGTTACTATGTATTTTACATTATGAAAATTGGGCAGACCAGATGGGCAGAATGGTTCTTTCTCTGCTGTCAAATTCTACTTTTCTATGTTTTTCTATCTTTCTGTTTGTTCCCTATGAAAGGTTAGTTTGCCCCAGAATTTCTCATTATTTCTTTGTACATATGACCTTAGATAAAGACAATCACTGCCCCACAGAATCTGCAATCTAAATTACAATGGCATATGAATGATACAAGGGATATATCTTTTTACATATGCAAATTGCTCTTGGGGTTGGTCACCCTACGACTAATGAGGGTAATCCAGACGTGGACCCCTTGCTCACAGTGCCTAGAGGGATCAGCTGCACCTCACCGATGAGGCCCAATAAGGCCGAAACATATGTCTGGGGTTAGCTGCTTCCCTTGTTCAGAGAGGATTTGTCTGGCATTTCGTGGCTGGACTGTCATTTGGCAGGACCAGTATGATATGTTTCAGAAGATTTCCTCTCCGTGTATGGCACTGGTGAGCTAAAAGAGAATACAACCTGGGCGCGAGGGCACAGTCCTAGTCAGCTTCTTGCATGTATTTGCTAGCTCATGAGCTTAGTTGAGCATCTCTCACCTTTCTTTTTACATATAATAAGTGCTACATTTTCCCTTAAAGGGATAGTAAACCCCCCGAAAAACTTTATAGGAATACTAAAAACATACTTAACGCCCTCATTCCCATCTCTCAAACCCTTATGGTTTGAGAGATGTAAGAAAATAAAGACCTCCGCTCCCTCCCCCTTCTCATGCTTCCGCTGAATAGCGGATGTGTCACGGTTTGTTACAACTCTCAGACACAGAGTAAGATAAAAATCAAACTTTATTGAAAAGTTTAATGGGAACCCTCACAGGTCCAGTACATACACATATGTCACATATACAAGATGGGTTCAAACAGTAGTTAGCAAGATACGGCAATTTAGGCTCTACCGGCCTTGCCAATATACCGGGAGCCAGGCAGCCAGAAAGATGGCACTAAGGAATGTAAACCAGCTCTACCGGCCTTGCCAATATACCGGGCAAGGCAGCCTGGAGGGTACACAAAGCACTGAATGTGGCTCTACCGGCCTTGCCAACATACCGGGCAAGGCAGCCTGCAGGATGTCGCAATATAAGCAAACTGGCTCTACCGGCCTTGCCAATATACCGGGCAAGGCAGCCTGGAGGGTTACACAAAGCACTGAATGTGGCTCTACCAGCCTTGCCAACATACCGGGCAAGGCAGCCAGGAATAGGAGGACAGCTCCACTAATGCTGTGCTGATAGGGCAGCACCCAAAGATGGAGAGTGGAGCAAACCAGTATCACAGCCAGGGAGCCCAAACTGGTGCACTAAAGGAGGCAGCCGCAACCGGTAGACAAGGTTAACAAGTACTGTCATAGACAACAATATAGCCCAACTGGTTCTATGCAGCGGGATCAGCAACTGGTGAATGGAGAGTCAGTCGGTATTGCATACAGGACAAACGTATGGCCCAACCGGTTCTATTCAGCGGCATCAGCAACTGGTATGTGGAGTAAACCAGTACAACGTACTGGACAAACGTATCGCCCAATCGGTTTCATGCAGCGGAATCAACAACCAGTATGTGGAGTAAACCTGTACCGCGTACTGAAGCAATGGAACGCCCAACCGGTTCTATACAGCTGAATCAGCAACCGGTATGTGGAGTAAACCAGTACCATGTACTGGAGCAATGGAAACGCCCAACCGGTTCTATACAATGGGATCAGCAACCGGTATGTGGAGTAAACCAGTACCGCGTACTGGAGCAAAGGAACGCCCAACCGGTTCTATACAACGGAATCAGCAACCGGTATGTGGAGTAAACCAGTACCACGTACTGGAGCAATGGAACGTCCAACCGGTTCTATACAACGGAATCAGCAACCGGTATGTGGAGTAAACCAGTACCGCGTACTGGAGCAATGGAACGCCCAACCGGTTCTATACAACGGAATCAGCAACCGGTATGTGGAGTAAACCAGTACCGCGTACTGGAGCAATGGAACACCCAACCGTTTCTATACAACGGGATCAGCAACCGGTATGAATGGAGAAACCCGTGATAAGAATGTCGCCAGGAGACTAGGCAGCCAGACGATGACAATCAAGATACAGCATCAGGAACAGGATGCCCGCCCGGACAAACACAGGAACGGCAGGACGGCCAACTAGGTCAGGAATGGAAGCAGGAACAACGCCAGCACCGGATCAGGGATGTAAGATGAACAAACGACAGCGCCGGATCAGAAGCAGGAACAACAGCCCAACTGGATCTGGAACGAAGACAGGAACCTAGCAGCAGCAGCTCTGACAGTGGAGAAACACTGACACTGGTAGCAGATCAACAGGCCCAAGGATACAGGTAAGGCAGGTGACTGCAGACGCAGAGACACCACGAAAGGGCAACCAAAGGGTACCTTAGCCCAGTTTAAATAGGCAGTGCTAGGCGGGCGATAGACAGGCGGTCAATGGAGAATATACACACCTGACTGACAGCAAGAGCGAGCAATCACGGGCACCGTGATAGGATGTCATGAAATCCTGCTTCCGGGACCAGACGGCGGCTCTTCAGGAGTGCTGTCATCTACATATCTAACTATAATTACTTAATTGAAATAGTCTACAACGCGTGCTTGCAAGCCAGGCACACTGTAGACCATACCGATGAAGTAATTATAGTTAGATATCTAGATGACAGCGCTCCTGAAGAGCCGCCTACAGTCGGGCGACTGGATTCTGCCTCTGACAGCTTTACAGCTCGTCAGGCAGAAAGGGGAGGGACCGGAGGACTTTATTTTCTTATATCTCTCAAACCATAACGGGTTGGGAGATGGGAATGAGGGCGTTAAGTATGTTTTTATTATTCCTAAAATTTGGCTTACAGTTTTTCAGGGGGGTTTACTATCCCATTAAAACAGGGCTAAGAATCCCATGGCTCTTCAGCTGCTATTAAACTGCAGCTCCCAGTAGTTTATAGAGGATGATGGAAGCCGTAGTAAAACATCATCTTGGGTGCCAAAGGAAGGAAGGAATAACCTTAACCCTTTGAGTGCCAGAGGGGTACGGAATGCATTGCTTTGCAATGCATTCCGTACCCCTCTGGCACTCAAAAGGTTAATACAGTAGTTCAAAGCCTTTCTTTGCTCAGAGAACCCTATCACACAGTCTGGAATTTTCCAGGTACAAGAATGCAAAGAAAGAACAAATCAGTAATCCGAGTTCTTTTTAGATCTCACAGAATAAAACAAACAAATAAATTGTGCATAAAAATTTCCATCCAGATGCAAAATTCACACCTTTGACAGTTTTTATAGACAAAAATTGTACATTAGACCTGTAAAGATCAGAGGAGCGTGCAAAGCTTTGCTTCAAAATGCTTTACTCATTTTTCTGGTCGTTAGGAGGGTTAAATAGGTAGTAATGAGTCAGATTTTCCTTTTAATGCATTGTAAAATAGTAAAGAGAATGGACATCTGTCACACTCTTTAATACTCGCTAATTAGTGAAAACTGAGTGTTTAAAGGGACCACCATCACCTAAAAACAACTTTGGAGATTTTGAAAGAACTTCCAAAATACACTATATGTTTTATTGGCCACTTTGTCTTTAGATAACTATTTTTTTTTTTAGTTTTTAGATGTATAGATTATGCTTATAAAGCATACCTCCCAACATTTCAAATTGACAAAGAAGGACACTTGTGTTTTTTTGAGGGTGTTGCTGGGGGCGTGGCTGGTGGGCGGGGCATTACCGATAATTTTTTGGCTATTTCATGACCTATTGACACCTCCTTGTGTAACCGAATAAGTGACTTATAACAAGATCAAAGTATTTTATTTATACAGACTAATTTATAAATACAGATACTTAAGTTTAAACAAACATTAATTTGAGTTTTATTGCTGTAGAGCAATGTGATACTTATATATACACCGCACAGTCTGATTTCCTAAAAAGAGGGACACTAGGGTGGGAAAGAGGGACAGTGGGATTTGGGTCTGAAAGAGGGACTGTCCCTCCTAAAGAGGGACACTTGGGAGGTATGTATAAAGGGATGCCATAAAAGCTCCTTCTGTTTTAGGCCTACATTACCTAAACACACTCACACATACACACACTGACACACACACACTGACACTCACACACACACACACACTCACACACACTCACTGACACTTCTCAGAAATCCATTACCCACCTCCCCTAGCACTGACTTCCTGTCTTATCCCTACATTACCTCCCCACTCACTGACACTGCTTAGCAATGCATTACCCACCTCCCTAGCACTGACTTCCTGTCTTATCCCTACATTACCTCCCCACTCACTGACACTGCTCAGCAATGCATTACCCACCTCCCCTAGCACTGACTTCCTGTCTTATCCCTACATTACCTCTCCACTCACTGATACTGCTCAGTAATGCATTACCCACCTCCCCTAGCACTGACTTCCTGTCTTATCCCTACATTACCTCCCCACTCACTGACACTGCTCAGTAATGCATTACCCACCTCCCCTAGCACTGACTTCCTGTCTTATCCCTACATTACCTCCCCACTCACTGACACTACTCAACAATGTATTACCCA
Organism: Rhinophrynus dorsalis; assembly: GCA_037306005.1. NCBI lineage: Eukaryota > Metazoa > Chordata > Amphibia > Anura > Rhinophrynidae > Rhinophrynus > Rhinophrynus dorsalis. The sequence continues at coordinate 394,233,367 of CM074724.1, read as the reverse complement.
CCTCCCCTAGTACTGACCTCCTGTCTTACCTCTACATTACCTCCCCCACTCACTGACACTGCTCAGTAATGCATTACCCACCTCCCATATCACTGACTTCCTGTCTTATCCCTACATTACCTCCCCACTCACTGACACTGCTCAGTAATGCATTACCCACCTCCCTAGCACTGACTTCCTGTCTTATCCCTACATTACCTCCCCACTCACTGACACTACTCAACAATGTATTACCCACCTCCCCTAGTACTGACCTCCTGTCTTACCTCTACATTACCTCCCCCACTCACTGATACTGCTCAGCAATGCATTACCCACCTCCCCTAGCACTGACTTCCTGTCTTATCCCTACATTACCTCCCCACTCACTGATACTGCTCAGCAATGTATTACCCACCTCCCCTAGCACTGACTTCCTATCTTATCCCTACATTACCTCCCCACTCACTGATACTGCTCAGCAATGCATTACCCACCTCATCTAGCACTGACTTCCTGTCTTATCCCTACATTACCTCCCCCACTCACTGACACTGCTCAGTAATGCATTATCCAACTCCCTAGCACTGACTTCCTGTCTTATCCCTACATTACCTCCCCCACTCACTGACACTGCTCAGCAGTGCATTACCCACCTTCCCTAGCACTGACTTCCTGTCTTATCCCTACATTACCTCCCCACTCACTAACACTGCTCAGCAATGCATTACCCACCTCCCCTAACACTGACTTCCTGTCTTCTCCATACATTACCTCCCCCACTCACTGACACTGCCCAGCAATGCATTATCCACTTCCCCTAGCACTGACTTCCTGTCTTATCCCTACATTACCTCCCCCACTCACTGACACTGCTCAGCAATGCATTATCCACCTCCCCTAGCACTGACTTCCTATCTTATCCCTACTTTACCTCCCCACTCACCATGACACTGCTCAGCAATGTATTACCCACCTCCCCTAGCACTGACTTCCTGTATTATCCCTACATTACCTCCCCACTCACTGACACTGCTTAGCAATGTATTACCCACCACCCCTAGCACTGACTTCCTGTCTTATCCCTACATTACCTCCCCACTCACTGACACTGCTCAGCAATGTATTACCCACCACCCCTAGCACTGACTTCCTGTCTTATCCCTACATTACCTCCCCACTGACTGACACTGCTCAGCAATGTATTACCCACCTCCCCTAGCACTGACTTCCTGTCTTATCCCTACATTACCTCCCCCACTCACTGACACTGCTCAGCAATGCATTATCCACCTCCCCTAGCACTGACTTCCTATCTTATCCCTACTTTACCTCCCCTCTCACTGACACTGCCCAGCAATGCATTACCCACCTCCCCTAGCACTGACTTCCTGTCTTATCCCTACATTACCTCCCCACTCACTGACACTTCTCAGCAATGTATTACCTACCTCCCCTAGCACTGACTTCCTGTCTTATCCCTACATTACCTCCCCACTCACTGACACTGCTCGGCAATGTATTACCTACCTCCCCTAGCACTGACTTCCTGTCTTATCCCTACATTACCTCCCCACTCACTGACACTGCTCAGCAATGCATTACCCACCTCCCCTAGCACTGACTTCCTGTCTTATCCCTACATTACCTACCCACTCACTGACACTGCTCAGTAATGCATTACACACCTCCCCTAGCACTGACTTCCTGTCTTATCCCTACATTACCTCCTCTACTCACTGACACTGCTCAGCAATACATTACCCACCTCCCCTAGCACTGACTTTTTGTCTTATCCCTACATTACCTCCCCACTCACTGACACTGCTCAGCAATGCATTACCCACCTTCCCTAGCACTGACGTCCTGTCTTATCCCTACATTACCTCCTCCACTCACTGACACTGCTCAGTAATGCATTACACACCTCCCCTAGAACTGAAAAGGGTTAAATGTCAGTGACTGGGAAGGAAATGTAGGTATGCCTTAATAAGGATAATCTACAAAGCTAAATAACTAAACAAATACCTTCCAAAATAAAATTACTGTTGCCTAATAAAACATATAGGTGGTTTTGGAAGCTTTCTTACAATCGCCAAAGTGGTTTTTTCGGTGATAGTTCCCCTTGAAAGGGATATTAACACTTTGTTTTCTCAAATGTTCATCTTGTAGGTTTTAAAAAAAGAATTTAAATGCCCCCATTCCCATCTCTCAAACCTTTATGGTTTGAGAGATATTCGCTGTGAAAGGTTTGAGAGATGGGACCGGGGGCATTTAGATTCTTTTTTTAAAGGGATAGCATTACTTCAAAATGACTATCCCTCATATTGTAGCCCTTAATAAACTGAGTTAAATGACACCAGCGGCATCTCTCAGACCTTTATGGTGTAAGAGATAGCCGCTTTCAAAGTTTCCTCTCCCCTGCTGTCAGCGTTCTGCTGCCAGCAGGAGAATCCGGTCCCGGGACAGGCGGAGGCTCTTCAGCAGTGCCGATATCTCGTTATGGAAGGAAAAATGATTCATTGGTTACCAAGCACACGTAGAAGACTGTTTCAATGAATCATTTTTCCTTCCATAACGAGATATCAGCTCTGCTGAAGAGCCTCCGCTTGATTCAGAGACCGGATTCTCCTGCTAGCAGCAGAACGCTGACAGCAGGGGAGAGGAAACTTTGAAAGTGGCTATCTCTTACACCATAAAGGTCTGAGAGATGCCGCTGGTGTCATTTAACTCAGTTTATTAAGGGCTACAATATGAGGGACAGGAATTTTGAAGTAATACTATCCCTTTAATACCTACAAGATGAGCATTTGAGAAAACAAAGTGTTGCTATCCATTTAAAGGGGAGCTATCACCTAAAAACCACTTTGGCGATTTTAAGAAAGCTTCCAAAACCACCTATATGTTGTATTAGGCAACAGTCATTTATTTTGGAAGATATTTGTTTAGTTATTTAGCTTTGTAGATTATCCTTATTAAGGCATACCTACATTTCCTTCTTCAGTAGAGCCAAGTTCGCGTTATTGTAGACGAAATCCATCACTGGAACGGTCTGCAAAGTGTGCTTGGTTTACAAGCACACTTTGTAGACCATTCCAGTGAAAGATTTTTTTCTTCAATAACGCAATCTCGGCTCTGCTGAAGAGCCTCCACATGTCCAGGGACCGGATTCCCATGCAGTCGGCCAGAGCACTGACGTCAGGGTTGGGGGAACTTTCACAGCGAAATCTCTCAAACCATAAAGGTTTGAGAGATGGGACTGGGGCATTTAAATTCTTTTTTTAATAACTACAAGATGGACATTTCAGAAAACGAAGTGTTACTATCCCTTTAATACCCCCACCTCCACTGATGTCAGAGAATTTTCTATTGACGGAGCTGAATGTTCAGTTGACCAGATGCCATAGCAACCTTAACCCTTTGAGTGCCAGAGGGGTACGCAACGCATTGCGTTGCGTACCCCTCTGGCACTCAAAGGGTTATATCACTTTTACAGTTCCTATGTTATTCTATGGAGCCTATGCACCAAGATGTCCAAAGGAGGAGAAATCTTAGGAACTGGAGAAGTGATATCACTGGAGAAGTCATCTTGGCTTTACCACCTATTTATCGCACTTTAGTGCATAACCCAGAGTTGCTGGATATCTCCCTGGCGCTTACATGGTTAATCTAGTGGTGCCCATGGTAGAATGGCTGAGATTCCCTGTCCTACACCATAATTCTCATGTAACTGGATATCTCAGTGATGCTCCCCCAGGTCAGGTAAGGCTCAGGCTTCTACCATTTTAGGTGCTCAGTTGTTTGCTTGTATGCGATCCCCTCATTGCTGCTAAGCTGCAATTAAAATTTGTGTGTAATTAAGTAAAGGAGGAGTTGATTCCCTGGATAGCCATTAAGCACACTGGGGGAATGGTGTGAGCTGTGTCACAACTTACAGGCTGTTGCATCATGTTGGCAGCTTCCCCCAACATCATCTGTCTCTTCTCTCTATACTGAACCCCATGGGGGCAAGGTTCCACCAAACTTCATTTATTTCTCATGGATAACGGGGTCTCCCAGTCCTATACACCTTTACATTACAGTTCTATGTATTCTGATTTCTAAGATATAAAGGAACAAGCCAAATGCACCTTAGTGAAGAAATGAGAATTCTAAATTATTTTAATGTGGCTTTTAACCCTAAAATGCTTTGTTTTAGGGTTAAAAGCCATATCAACCCCTTTACGACCCTTGACGGTCATAGTACATGATGGGTCGATCTGAGTTAACGACCCATCAGGTACTATGACCGTCATGGAATTCCGGGATCCCCCTGCGGCTGCACGCGGTTCGAGGAGTCTGGAACCGGAAATTAGAAAAAAGTGACTGCAACGCACTGCGCCGCCGGTCGTTAAGGGGTTAAAATAATTTAGAATTCTCATTTCTTCAGTAAGGTGCATTTGGCTTGTTCCATCCTTCAGAGGGTTACCCTCTGAGTGCCAAAGGGATAGCAATGCACCGGATACCTCTCTGGCATTCATGGTAGACAGTTACATATTTACATAGTAGTTCAGGTTGAAAAAAGACTTACGTCCATCAAGTTCAGCCCTTTTCCTATTCTTGTTTACTGCTGTTGATCCAAAAGCAGGCAAAAAACGCCTTATTTCAGCAATTTCAGATTCTGCTTTGAATGGGGAGGCCCATTTTTACCCTTTAAAGTTATAGTAATTGTTCCTTTTAACAAATGCTAATATTGTAAATATTAAAAATAGAAATATAATAATGTACCTCTCTTTATGCCTACATTTCCTTCTGGTTTGCAGGCACACTTTGTAGACCGTTCCATTGAAGTATTTCTTTCTACATAGCGCTATTTCGTCTCTGCTGAAGAGCTGCCGGCTGGTCAGATGACCAGAATCTCCGTCTGTCAGGTAGATGTCTCTGAACGGGGCGGGGGGGGGGCTTTAGAAGATTATATCTCGCGAAATATGCATGTTTGAGAGACGGGAGGTAGGTTATTGTATTTTTATTTTTAACCCTTTGAGTGCCAGAGGGCTACGCAACGCATTGCAAAGCAATGCGTTGCGTATCCCGCTGGCACTCAAGGGTTAATATCCACACTAATAGAATTTGTTAAAAGGAACAATTACTATCCCTTTAAAATGGAACCAGCACTTTACAATGACCGGTGATTTTGAAAAAGCTTTCAAAGTCACCAATATTTATGTTAGCCATTTTTTTATTGCAAAATATAGATTATGAGATAATTATCTTTACTTGAGTGTCAGTTTGCAGAAGTTATCCAGCACTTCCTGGTTGGAAATGGCAGCTGGGAGGGAGAGTGGTATATTACTATTCGATACACGAGGCTGTTATAGTCAGCACTGCCTAATTTGCATAAATTGTAAAATCAATCAAACGAAATATCTCAGTCTACAATTTTGCATAAAGAATGGCTAGGATACGTATAAGAGATTTTGATCCCCGTCATTATAATGTATGAGTTCCACTTTAACCCCTTAAGGACCATTTCCGTGCCAGGACTGTCACGGCGGTCCGGCACTGAAGGACCAGTGATGGTCCTGGCACTGCATGTAGTTCAAGCCCTGAACCGGAAACAACAAAAAAAAAAAACCCCGTGGTCCTCAATTGCCGGCCGCTCGTGTGCGCGCTGGTCTTTAAGGGGTTAAGGACATAACAGGTGTGCCTCATTGCTTTGTATTTAATACAATCAATGAGCTCTGGCACTCGTCTACCCAAACATACACTTTATAGATTTGAAGATACAGAGAGATGTTCTCCGTCCATCTTCTGACTCACAGACTTCTATAGTGGCTGCTTCACCCCAAATAACTCAATGGGCGTTCCACACTAAGGTGTGTTAAAGGGATAGTGATATTTAGATATTAATGTAAGCTTGATTCTTCAAGGATAGTAATACTTAAGTATTACTAATCCCTATAGTAAAGACCTATTAAAATTTATGGTTTGAGAGATAATCGCTCCTAAAGTTGCCCTCTCCCTCCCCCTTCCCCGTAGTCAGCGTTGTAGCTGACTGAAGGGAAATCCGGTCTTAGATCATCAGACGGCTCTGCAGCAGAGCCGCGATCGCATTAATTAAAAAAATCTGTCACTAAAATGGTCTTCTACATGTGCATGCAAACCAAGCACAAACCAAGCACACGTAAAAGACCGTTTCAGTGAAAGTTTTCTTTGTATTAACATGATCGCGGCTCTGCTGGAGAGCCGCCTGAAAGTCGTACGACAGGCTTCCCTTCAGTCAGCTACAACGCTGACTACGGGAAGGGAGAGGGAGAGGGCAACTTTAGGAGCGATTATCTCTCAAACCATAAAGGTTTGAAATATGACACTGAGGGCAATACATGTATTTTTAATAGGACTTTAATATAGGGATTAGTAATACTTAAGTATTACTGTCCCTTTCAATATATATATATTTTGTTTTTTTAAAACAAATGTACCTTTCTAACTGCTTGTAACATTGTCATCTTTGTTTTAAGTGTCCCTCTCCTGCCCCTTTTCCATAAGTCACGATGCCTACTCTTCAAGCGGCAAGGCGGTCCAGATGGGTCGTGTTGAGGGACAATCAAAGAATTTTATTTACACAGACTAATGTATAAACTCAGATTCTGAAGTTTAAACAGACATTAATTTGAGTTATATTGCTGTGGAGCAATGTAATACACTTATATACACATAACACAGTCAGATCTCCTAAAAAGAGGGACATCAGGGTGGGCAAGAGGAACAGAGGGATTTAGGTCTAAAAGAGGGACTGTCCCTGCTGAAGAGGGACACTTGGGAGGTATGCAGAAGATTGTCCCTTGTTGCGATCTGTCCTGTCAAGCGACCGGATTTCAGATCTGAGAGGAGGTAGCTTTATGTATGCAAAAGGGGTGAGAGGGGGGACACTTTTAACCCCTTGAGTGCCAGAGAGTGATATCACTGGAGAAGTTATCTCCTCTTTATCACCCTTAGTGCATAACCCCCTAACACCACTGATAGCAAACATTTCCCTGTATAATCAAATACATTTTCGGTAAAGAGCATATACAGGGAGGCAATAAGCGCAAAGTACTAAATAATTTTATTATATGAAGAGCAACAAAAATGTGCAGTGCTGCGTGAACACCATTCTATCGATTATGTGTGGATTGGTTCTCCAAATTTGATTATTTAATTATTAGCGGGTTTCACGTCCAAGGCAGTTGGCGTAATCCTCTTTTGAAACCTCAGGTAGCCCAAACGCCTCCGAATAAACTGTTCCTTCCTAACAAGACTATTATGGGAGGAGTTTCGAGTCCTGTAGGTCAGCTACAAAGTATAGTACTAATTAATCTAATCTAATTAATCTAATTAACCTTTTGAATGATAGAGGGGTACCTTGCGTAACCCTCTGGCACTCAGATGGTTAAAGGGGATCTCTCACCTAAATACGTGTAATGCTCATTAGTTAGAGCATTTATCTAAAACACTGAAAATATTGTTCACTGTATTAAAAAAAGCAGTTACATGCGCAAAAATTAAAGTTTAAAAAGTGTCCGGCAGCCTACTTCCGGCTTGCCGGACCTTGCCGACCAGAGACAGCTGCCGTCCCACTACCACTAAGGTGGAGCGATCGCATTGGCAGAGATCAATATCTAGCCAGTGCGATCGCTCCACTTTAGTGACAGACAGCCTCCGTCATCGGAGGATGATGGGTAGTGGGACGGCAGCTGTCTCTGGTCGGCAAAGTTCGGCAAGCCGGAAGTAGGCTGACGGACACTTTTTAAACTTTAATTTTTGCGCATGTAACTGCTTTTTTTAATACAGTGAACAATATTTTCAGTGTTTTAGATAAATGCTCTAACTAATGAGCATTACACGTATTTAGGTGAGAGATCCCCTTTAATCTTGAGGAACCAATCCACAGAATTGATTAATAGAAGCCTTTATGATTTTCTGTGTGTGTGTGTGGGGGGGGGGGGATACTTTTAGGGCGTTAGTCATGGGCGTCCTCAGAAATTTTTCCAGTAGGGACAAGGTCATATATACTTAGCAAAATGTAGATAATTGCTCTTTATGAAGAAGGCCATATCCCATAGAAAACAATGATAATATCCTGGGTAATTTCATATGGCCAAAAACTGCTGCAACAAAGGGAGAGATTCACTAAGTGGTGATAAAATGGTCATAAAGTACAGATGACTTCTCCAGTGATATCTCTTCTCCAGTTCCTATGTTATTCTGTACAGCCTGTTCACTAAGATCTACAAAGATGAGGAAATCTTAGTGAATAGGTTCTATCGAAATAACATAGGAATTGGAGTAGTGATAAACTGGAGAAGTCATCTCCGCTTTATCACCTCTTTATCACCCCTTAGTGAATCTCCCCCAGTGTCTCCCATATGACCAAGGCCTAAGGCCGGGATTCATCAAACTGCGGGGAAATGCATCATGTCAAATACCCTGCTCTTCCATACCTCCCAACATTTCAGATTGCCAAAGAGGGACACTTGTGTTTTAGGGGGTATTGCTGGGGGTGTGGCTGGTGGGTGGGACGTTACCGAGAATTTTTAGGCTATTTCATGACCTGTTGACACCTCCTTGTGTAACCAAATAAATTACTTATAAACAAGATCACAGTATTTTATTTACACAGAATAATTTATAAACACACATACTGACATTTAAACAAACAATAATGTGAGTTTTATTGCTGTAGAGCAATATGATACACTTATATACACACCACACAGTCTGATCTCCTAAACACAGGGACACCAGGGTGATACACTTATATACACATCACACAGTCTGATCTCCTAAACACAGGGACACCAGGGTGATACACTTATATACACACCACACAGTCTGATCTCCTAAACACAGGGACACCAGGGTGATACACTTACATACACACCACACAGTCTGATCTCCTAAACACAGGGACACCAGGGTGATACACTTATATACACACCACACAGTCTGATCTCCTAAACACAGGGACACCAGGGTGATACACTTATATACACACACCACACAGTTTGATCTCCTAAACACAGGGACACCAGGGTGATACACTTATATACACACCACACAGTCTGATCTCCTAAACACAGGGACACCAGGGTGATACACTTATATACACACCACATAGTTTGATCTCCTAAACACAGGGACACCAGGGTGATACACTTATATACACACACACACAGTCTGATCTCCTAAACACAGTGACACCAGGGTGATACACTTCTATACACACCACACAATCTGATCTCCTAAACACAGGGACACCAGGGTGATACACTTATATACACATCACACAGTCTGATCTCCTAAACACAGGGACACCAGGGTGATACACTTATATACACACCACACAGTCTGATCTCCTAAACACAGGGACACCAGGGTGATACACTTACATACACACCACACAGTCTGATCTCCTAAACACAGGGACACCAGGGTGATACACTTATATACACACCACACAGTCTGATCTCCTAAACACAGGGACACCAGGGTGATACACTTATATACACACACCACACAGTTTGATCTCCTAAACACAGGGACACCAGGGTGATACACTTATATACACACCACACAGTCTGATCTCCTAAACACAGGGACACCAGGGTGATACACTTATATACACACCACATAGTTTGATCTCCTAAACACAGGGACACCAGGGTGATACACTTATATACACACCACACAGTCTGAACTCCTAAACACAGGGACACCAGGGTGATACACTTATATACAAATCACACAGTCTGATCTCCTAAACACAGTGACACCAGGGTGATACACTTATATACACACATACACACAGTCTGATCTCCTAAACACAGTGACACCAGGGTGATACACTTCTATACACACCACACAATCTGATCTCTTAAACACAGGGACACCAGTGTGATAGACTTATATACATACCACACAGTCTGATCTCCTAAACACAGGGACACCAGGGTGATACACTTATATACACACCACACAGTCTGATCTCCTATACACAGGGACACCAGGGTGATATACTTATATACACACCACACAGTCTGATCTCCTAAACACAGGGACACTAGGGTGATACACTTCTATACACACACCAGGGAATCTGATCTCCTAAAAAGAGGGACATCAGGGTGTGAGAGAGGGACAGAGGGATTTGGGTCCAAAAAAGGGACTGTCCCTCCTAAAGAGGGACACTTGGGAGGTATGCTCTTCGCTACAATCATCGATGGATACCTTTGGGTATTCATCAGTGATTTGGAGCGTTTCCTTGCTTTGTGTATGCCAAGCAGGGAAAACTGCATAAATTGGCAAGTCAGGCGTAAAACACACGCATACGCATAAACGAAAATGTGTACAAGTGTGTTCACCCCATACATTGTAATGGTATCTGTCAGCTTGAAGCTAGCGGATCAAATTTGCAAATCTATCTGTCCATCGCTTATCGCAAAATAAGCGACGGACAGATACAATCCGAAAGTTGCTGAATGGGCGAATGGTTAATGTGCAAAGAAATCGTCCGATTTTCTTGTGCATAAAGCCATTCACTCCTTGATGAATCCCGGCCTAAGTGTAGGATGTGCAGGGTGACCCAACCCATTTCCTAACCTGGAAGCATCTGGTCAGTTTAGTTATAGTCAAATGAGGCATTGAGTCCCTGTCCTCCTGTCTATTTGATATGTGCAGTGCCATCTGGATTCAGGTGCTAAGCCTCTGTAATGGTCATTATGCTCAGACATGAATGGGTGAATGGGAAAAACAAAATTACATTGGAAAAGCCCCCTCTCTCCCAGGACAAATGATGGGACAACATCTAAAAGCAGCTGTTGACAATTAATGCTGAAACTGAAAAGCCTATCTCCCATTGCACGTACCGTTTAAACCCTTTCTTCTACAGTTTCATCTGTCATACAGCGCTTTCTGCTAGACTAAGAACGTCCTCACGTCATCTGCCTTACAGAGTTAGTCTTACATTCCTAAATAAGCAAGTAGATTTAACCCCTCGTATGCCAGATACTTCTCCAATATAATGAAAGTAGAGCAAATGCACCGTAGGGAGACAAAGACGTTGATTCAAGTGGGGGCTTTTAACCGTTTGAGAGAAAGAGGGTAGCACAACGCATTGCAAAGCAATGAGTTGCTTTCCCATCTGGCATTCAAATGGTTAAATCCTTTGGACGCATGCAAGAGAAGCAAAAGCACACATTTTGGACAAAGAAAAATATTTTTTAACTTAAGGATTTGAACTCTAAAGAGGTGACCAGATTTCCACTTTAACCCTTTCAGTGCCAGAGGGTTACAGAACGCATGGCTTTGCAATACGTTCCGTACCCCTGTGGCGCTGAAAGGGTTAATGCAGAGAAAACGTAATCCTGCAGAGCTGCATAGGAGCCGGTACAACCTCCCCTGCACTGTGTGTTATTCATAAGCCTCTAAAGAGGTGACCAGATTTCCACTTTAACCCTTTCAGTGCCAGAGGGTTACGGAACGCATGGCTTTGCAATACGTTCCGTACCCCTGTGGCGCTGAAAGGGTTAATGCAGAAAATGTAATCCTGCAGAGCTGCATAGGAGCCGGTACAACCTCCCCTGCACTGTTTGTTATTCATAAGCCTCTTGCATTAAAGTGGCCACAACACCCGAATATACAATTACAGGTTCATTTGAAAGGTAAGTAAAATCTGCATTTATATTGAAATAACCATGTTTTTGTAATGTAGGGTGCTAGATGCTAATGTAACGGAAAAAAGAGAGTTCTTAAAGGGTTAGTAATGCTTTATATTAATAAAGAGTAATATCACAGATATTAAAAAAATAAATGAATAGATGTCAGTCCGATCTCTCAAACCTTTATGGTTTGAGAGATATAACGTTTTAAAGTTCCCCCCTCCCTCCCCTTGCACTGATGTCAGCTGTAAAGCTGACAGAAGGAAATTCAAGTCGGCTGATTAAAGGCGGCTCTTCAGCAGAGCCAAAATACCGCAATCTAGAAACAAATACTTGGTTGGAACAGGCTACGAAGTGTTCCTGGTTTGCAATCACACTTTGTAGACCGTTCCAATGAAGTATTTGTTTTCAGATTGCGGTATTTCAGCTCTGCTGAAGAGCCGCCGGCCTGTCCCGGGACCAGGATCTCCTTCTGTCAGCTGGAGAGCTGACATCAGTGCAAGGGGAGGGAGGGGTAACTTTATCACTGTATATCTCTCAAACCATAATAAACTGGCATCTATTAACCACTTAAGGACCCTTGACGTACCAGGACCGTCACGGTCCTTGAACTACTCAAGGACCGATGACGGTCATGGTACGTCACGTACTTTTTACTTACAGCGCTCTACCGGGAGCGCTGTAAGTAAAAATAGGGCCTGAAATAGACCGCTCCAAGATCGGAGCCATCTCTTTCAAGCCCCATAGTGACGCGCCGATACACGTGACAGGTCACGTGTACCGGCGCGTCAAAGTGCGCCTATGCGGTCATTATGGGACGGAAATGTCCCATGACCGCCGGTCCTTAAGGGGTTAATTTATATTTTGAATATCTATGATATTACTGTTTATTAATATAAGGCATTACTAACTCTTTAACGTGTGTTTCTAACCACCACATGTAACTGAATAGCAAATTCATCTGCTTTTTTCATTCATTTCAATGGGCACTAATTTAGCAGCCGTTGTGCATTTTTACCAGTCGGTAGTTTGTCACAGCACAGGTACTAGAATACCCGACTGTGACTTAAAACTACCGACATTAGTTTATCTTCCCTAATGGAGGTAATCGAAACAAGCCCCAAAAGTTGTAATTCTCAATATTGTTCTGAGCAAAACATGTATCCATTACTTTGTTGAAAGCAACCACAGTATCTGCAAGCACAGCATCCCAAGGCAGATAATTATATCGCATTATTGCCTTTACTGTAAAAAAATCCCTGCCTTTTAGTCCAAAATGACTTTCTTCTAGTCTTTGGAACCAAAAGTCATAATTCTCAATTTATGTTCTGAGTGAAAAATGTGTCCATTACTTTTGTAAAGCAGCTACGGTATCTTCAAGCACAGCTACCCAAGGCAAATAATTCTATAACTTTTCTGCTTTTACTTTAAAATATACCTGCCTTTGTTTTAGTCCAAAGTGACTTTCCTCTGGTCTTTGAAACCAACAGCCATAATTCCCAGTATTGCTCTGAGTTAGAAATGTATCCATTACTTTTGTTAAAGCAATTACAGCAGTGGTTTTGAACCAGTGTCCAGAGGCACTGTAGTGTTCCACGGATATCCACTTAGAGAGCTCATTTTTTCCATAAAGACTTTGACAAAAATGTGAATGTTGAGTTTCAAATGTATATTTATGAAAATCATTATGCACAATATGTGTTTTATTGTTATTATGATTGTGAGGTCTAAATATAACTATATATATATATATATATATATTTAGACCTCACAATCATAATAACAATAAAACATAAATATATATATTATGCTGTAGATGCTGGGGTGCACTCGCTGTCAAATGGTACAAAATTACCTGGGTGCACATCAAAGAAGGCATAAGATACATACAGTTCGTGGAGAAAGACGGCACTCACAGGGTCTTTTTGTCAAAGCTTGCACATTGTTACATATATATATATATATATATATATATATATATAATTGTATCCTTCATTTCATGCTTAACAAATAACCTATAAAATGTCAGGTGTAACCCACAAATTGCAGATTGCATGTTAGGGGTAGCTTGAGCAAAAAATGATTGAGAACCCCTTAACAGTATCTGCAAATGCAGCATTCCAGGGCAAATAATAATTCTACAGCTTTACTGTCCTTATTGTAAAAAAATCCCCCACCTCTGTTTTAGTCAAACAGTTCCTTCCGAGAGCATGTTCTAGAGTGTATGAGTGCTATATTACATAATGGTGCATACACTATAGTGTTATTAAGACTTTAATGCCAGCGATTCCTTTACCTCTGCCACATAGTGTGCTTAGGAAAATGGCATGAACGAGCACATTTCCGCTGCTCCATGTTTAATGCATATTGTTAAACAAGGAGTAGAAGAAAGGAATGCATGAAACGCACACAGAGTGCCCCACTGCCCTCCCCTTGGTGCAAGCCGCATTAAGTGGAGAATTTGGGACGACTGGCTTTAGGTAAACATAGTCCTATAAAATGTATTTTACACAGAATCATATTCATACATTCAATGACCACACCAGGGACCCTTCTTGTCTCAAAACTCTGGGGTGGCACTAAGGCCTACAATTGGGGGTCTCCAAATGACGTAATTCGCGTCATAATGTAGGTGTGGCTTCATTGGTGTAGACGGGATTGGGAGGAGGGGTTTACTGATAATCAAAGAGTAGGAAGGGCAGGGCGGAGAGTGAGTGGGACTGGTAGTGAGGTGGGCGGAGTTACAGTGGAACTCACCGAGGCCTGAGAATCAGCCCCTGTACCCGGGGACCTTCTAATTAAAATCTCCAGGGGAGTTCCCAGGTATTCAACCGGTATGCACTGTGTATATGTCCACAACCACTGATACACACGCCTGGGAACTTTCAAAATGAGCTGACCCTGAAATCTTTGAAATAGTAACTCTTCAAGTCCCCATGACATAGATTATATGCAATATGTCTAACCCCTATCTTCTCCTATCTGTCCTCAAGGAGCCATTTACAGGCCACAACTTCGTGATATCACTGTGTGAACCCAACCAAGACAAGTAGGTCATCTCCTTATGGTTTTCTGATACAAAAGGCATACATTTATCAGCAAAATAAGTCAATTGGTGCAAATCATGTAGTAGATAACACTGGATTCTTTCACCCTGAGAATTTGCCCCTTCGCCCTGAGACAGAGGCGTACCTATAGCATTTGGCACCCGGGCAGATCCTATATTTGGCACCTGGGCACCCTTATATTTGGCACCGGAGCACCCCTATACTTGGCACTGGGGCACACCACCTCCCCCCATGTTTAAAATGTAAAAAACACATGGTGGCACCTGAGCGTGCGGTGAGGTATTTAGGCCTCCGTCATCTCCTGCTCCAGTTTGCACATACTGGCTGCATCACTGCTTCACTCCCGTGACCAGGTCCGGGCATCTCCTCCAGACCATGCACAACAGCATCACACGCACACCATGCACAACCAATGAGAGAGGAGTGTCCTGTCAATGCGCTCCTCTCTCTTTGGCTGCAGTGCAACATCATACCTAGGAAAGGAAGCAGTTACTGGACGGCGGGGCACATCTAATGCCGTCAATACTGCTGGATGTTAAAGGGCAATTGGGCAGCGGATTCAGTCAGTGTGGCACCCCCCTAATGAGTGGAATCTGAGGCAGACCGCCCCATTCCCCCGTTAATACACCACTTCCCTGAGAACTGGGCCAAAACCCTGGGTTAAACCCTGGGATATCCAGGTTTGCAGATACATGCTTACTAATAGTTCTGACATCCAAATAAAGGTTGCTTAGAGAATGTACAGTGAAGTGTGTGCAAGATAAGAGCCTCTGAAGTCAGGTGCTCAACCACGAGTACTGGTGTTTCCATGTGCGAGAGAGCGTGTCATGTAAACACGAATCTGTTACTATGAACGGTGGCGTAATACCAGTCTAGCCACCACATGCCCCATAGATAAAGCAGGTTAAAGAGCCAGGCTTCTAACTGCTTTTGCTGACTAATGGTCATTCATCACTAGGAGGAAGAATAATTAGATATGAGTTAGGCCAGGCACATCCTGACAACACTGAGAGTCATGTAGGATTATTATATTTCTGAATTCAACAGGTATAAAATGTCTTGTTATTGGAAATATTTTATATGCTGTTGAGTTCTCAAGATGAATGCATAACACGGTTACTCTGTAAGTGCCTGAACAAGTACGAAAATATGATAAAACTGCTATGTTTACTGAAATATGTCAAGCATCTGAATTTGAGTTACTACGAGCCAATGCTCCTTCTGATCAGTGTGAGCAACTTTCTATCTACTGATTGGCTGGCTGGGCATGATGAAGCTTGTAGTTCCACAATAGGTGGAGTCCTGCAGGTTTCACGCCTTAATCTAGCATTTGCATAATTGTTATAATAATAATAATAACCTGTTCTATAATCTATACATATTGTGACAACACTTTATATATGAAAGAAAATTAGATGTAAATGTTACCCTCTGAGGGAGACCACAGATTTCTGCAACTCACTGAGAAGCAATGCATTACGCCCCCCCCCCCCCCCCAAATTAAAGAGCTAAAGAAGCTAGTGGAAAGAGCTGAGACTGTGGGTTTTTCTCCTTTGCTTTAACCCCCCCCCCAACCAAAAAGGCATTCCTTGATAGGGGTGTACAGAACTTCCACCATAAGAAGATATTTGGCTGAAAGCAGGACCTTCTACCTCTTGCGGAATTTCTGCAAGAAAGCCCTTTACAGTGACTCCTCAATTGGACATGTCTTGGGCATGCAGTATTGATCCAAGTAAGAAACACATACCATATTATGGATGAAACCAGGCCACACCCTTATTAAATTAATAATTCATACAACCATACCTCCCAACTGTCCCTCTTTGAGACCCAAATCCCTCTGTCCCTCTTTTCTACCCTTTTGTCCCTCTTTTCAGAATATCAGAATGAGTATTGTGTATTACTTTGCTCCACAGCAATAAAACTCACATAAATGTGTAGTTAATCTTTAATATATGTGTTTATAAATTAATCTGTGTAAATAAAATACTTTGGTATTGCGCTAAATAATTTATTCAGTTACACAAAGAGGAGTCAATAGGTCATGAATTATCCTAAAAGTTCTCGGTAATGCCCCGCCCACCAGCCACACCCCATAAACACCACCTAAAACAAAAGTGTCCCTCTTTGGCCGTTTGAAATGTTGGGAGGTATGTACAACACACTGCTTATAAACCCTTTCCAAGAATATGGGGCATAACCCTATGTTCCTATCCCTACTGAGCATATAACTCAGCCCCGTTTTTACTCCACCCCCATCACACCTCAATGGACGACTATGACTAAAACCTGCACGTGGTCTGGGTGTTTTTCCTGGGCCGCTGGCCTAACATAGACCTGTTACAATATAAACCACACAGTTGTTTACCATTGTACCCCTTGGCAAGGGCCACTGGCCTAACATCGTCCTGTTACAATATATACACCACAAAGTTGTTTACCATTGTTCCCTTGGCAAGGGCCCAAAGCGCCAACAGCTGTGACAAACAACAAACCCCCACAGGTGCTTTTATGACCTGAACAGAGAGAACTCCCCCCATATCACATAACAAACAACAAAAAACAAGGAGGGTGGACGGGGCTGATGCCATGCGGATCCCAAGAGGAAGTACAGGTACAAAGCAGGAATATTTCTACTGTCCCACCCCTACTGACTCCCCCAACCTCCTAATAGCCAATAAGAAGAGGCCTTACATAGACCCCTCTGCTCAGACATGATTTAGGGAATTCTGAAAGGAGTGGATGAGTACATGTGTGTGCACATAATTAAGTAAAGACTGATGATGTGGGCGTGTGTGCATTGTCACTAGGGTGTGCATCATGATATAAGACCTATAAAGTCAGACATATTGTGTGGAAATGTCAGAACTTGGTGCATGAACGCCGAAACTGAGTGCAGTAACACACTGTTGAAAGTTTTAAACTAAAATTTATCTTCCAGAGGTGTGTCATCAGCTTTTACTCCCCATGGTAAATTACTCAGAAAAGAGAAATATAGTCCCATTTCAACGGAAATGATGATGAAATGCAAACTTTAGCACATCAGAAAATAAAAGATGTCAGACAACCAGACAACTTTCTTATGTTAGCGTCAGGGATGTAGGAACCGGGGAGGATGGGGTAGATGAATCCCCCCCTCCAGGAAATCATGCGGGGGGGGATAGATAATATAGAAATCCCCCCCAGGCACGCTATACGCCCTGGCCTCTGGGTGACCGGCAGGAGGGGAGCGCACCGCACTGCACTCCCTCCTGCCGGTCACCTCCTTGTAGCGTGGCTGAGAAGAGCGGACCGCGGGTAGAGGAGAGTCTGTATTCCCTACTCTGGTCTGACAGGAAGCTGCTCCTCGCCTAGTGCAACAATCACTTCCTGTCAGTCCGAGAGCTCCTCTATCGTGTCTGCTGAGCTCCGCTACAAAGAAGGTACAGAGGGGCTGGGTGGCAATGTGATATCCCCTCGCAGATTTGTGGGGGTTCCTATGCCTCTGGTTAGCGTTACAAGACCGGGGGGGGGTTCCACTAAGCGTAATATAGTAGTAGATAAAGAGTGATAAGCTGAGATCCAGTTATCCAGCTTTCTCTCCGGGTCCTTAATCATTATTCATTAGATCCTATTCACTAAGATATCCAAAGCTGAAGAAATCTTAGAGCATCGGCTCTTTAAAATAACATAGGAATTGGAGAAGTATAAACTGATTCAGTCACTTTATCACATTTCACCATTACTAAATTGAGACTTTAACTATAGTATGAATGAATCTTAATTTCTTACACCTACATGTCCACCCCATTTTAACTGTCCGTCATGCAACAATCAGGCATATCTATAAAGATTTTTGTTTTACATTAGGTGTGTAATGGTCTATAACTGGACAGTAACATTTCAAATCTGAAAATGCTTATGTGACTCTAAAGAACCACTGGGAGGAAGGTGTCCGTGAGTTCTCCCATTCATTCTCCAAAGACAATAGTCTTAAAGGGATAGTAATACTTCGTTTTATTTTTATTTTATTTTGTAGGCATTAAAAAAACATGAAGAACGATATAAGTCTTATCTCTCAAACCTTTATGGTTTGAGAGATATTCACAAGCAAAGTTCCCCCCTCCCACCCCTTTTACCTACTGTAAGCAATCTTTTCTCAGATGTGGAATGCAGTCCATAGACCAGACAGATAACAGCAGGGGACAATCTTCTTCCTATGAGAACAATGAAAGCCCTGCCCCCCTTGACAAGCTTTTCAGGTTTTTCCCTTATCTTAAATGAAGATTGTCCCTCTCTGCTGTCTACCTGGGCACCTCCCTTCTGATCTGGCTGAGCAGTGTTACATCAGTAAAAGGGGAGGGAGGGGGATACTTTATCATTGAATTACTCTTAAACTACAACTCTGACAGAATTGATATAACACTCTCCAAAGTCCAAATACTACGATGATTAATTAGAGCTGCTTTTATTATGAAACATTACTATCCCTTTAAACTACAGAGAGACTAAAACGGACCTCAGGAAATACAGGTAAATGTAGGAGACAATGCAAACTAAATATAAGCAAATATACTGTAGTGCTATATATATTGTAACTAAAGTGAGAATTCAAGATGGCACACAGATTAGTCAGCCAATGTGGATAATTAAGGTGTATCCTGCAAAAGGGTATCCTTCTGAATGGTCGCATGCAGAAGGGCATGTGATCATTCAACTGTTTCAGAAGGTGGCTCTTTTGTGTGTGACCATTCAAAAGTGAACCCTGCACAAGTGCATTTAGTAGAGTTTCTAACTTGGATTCTTGATTTGGAGGTATCTGTGGGTGGAACTGTTGGCTGAGGAAATCAGGTGGGTTCGCTGCTGCCCTTTTCCTGACTGTTACATGAACTAAAGGGGAACTACCACCCAATAATAAGATAGCAAGACGGAGCGCAGACATCTTGCCCTAGTGACGTCCACGCGCCTGAGCTGCCAGTCCCAGCCGGGTCTAGGAGGCGTTGCTAGGAGGGCAAGCAGGGCTGGATTTACATCTCAGGAGCATGTAGGCACAGAAATTTGAAGCCCCACCCCCCGTGGGCCATCTGCACTGGATACCTCCACAATGCTCCTAATTTCCACGTTGCCCCCCCATCATCTCCATATTGACCTAACATTGCCCCCATCATCGCCACATTGCCCTCACATTGCCCCCCATCAGTTCCATATTGCCCTCACAATGCCCCCATCAGCTCCACATTGCCCTCACTTTGCCCCCCACCCCATCAGCTCCAACTTGCCCCCACCATCTCCACATTGCCCTCCATCAGCTCCAACTTGCCCCCCATTGGCTCCAACTTGCCCCCCATTAGCTACACATTGCCCTCTATTGGCTCCAACTTGCCCTCCATTAGCTCCACATTGCCCTCACATTGCCTCCCCCCCTTGTTCATTTCCTACCTCCGTGGCAGGAGATCTGTATGTGCCTCCTTTGGCACAGTCTTGTACCTGACGGAGCTCTCGCGCGGTCTCCTATTCAGGAATGCAGAGTGCTGGGAGATGATGTCATCTCCCAGCGCTCTGCATTCCTAAAGAGGCGACGAGGGAGCTCCATCAGGTACAAGACTGGGGGGGGCGGGCAATGTGAGTGGGTGCCGCCAGCGCATCCAGCGAAGCAGCTAGTTTTTTTATTGTTTTTTTTTAAAGAATATTTAAAAAAAAAAATCCAAATGGCAGGCGCCCCTCGTTGGCGTGCGTCTGTAGGCAGGTGCCTACTTTGCCTAATGGCAAATCCGGCCCTGAGGGCAAGATGTCCGAGCTCCGTCTTGCTGTCAGTCCTTGAAGAATAGAGATTTCTCTTTAATCCTGTAAGAATTTTGGCGACTAGCGCTACTGAGCAGCCCAGATGGGCAATGATGTGATGCTATCTTATTATTGGGTGGTAGTTCCGCTTTAATTTGTAGGAACCACATTAGTCTGGTTTTAGTCATATAAACATATGAGTACTACTATTTTTATTAGGGATAATAGTTTATATTTTACGATAAGCTTTTGAGAGATCAGCTCTCTTCCTCCGGTTAAGCAGTAATAAATCACAAAGTCTGCTTAATCACACAATCTTTTAACACAATGCAGAGTTCCCAAGTTACATAACATCGTATAGATGCTTTCCCTGTAAATATCCTAGTTTATCTAACTTGGGAAATCTGCATTGTTTGAACAGATTCTACAGCTGGTGCATTAACCAACTCAGCTGCCAGTAACGGTTACCCCTTTGAGTGCCAGAGGGGTACGCAACGCATTGCACTGCAATGCATTGAGTACCCCTCTGGCACGCAAAGGGTTAACCAGAGAAAGAGAATAGATCTCTCAAAAGCTTGTCTTAAACGGATAGTAATGTTTCACAAAAACAACAGCTCCAATTAATCTTCTTAGTGTGGAGAGTGTTATTTCAGTACTGTCAGAGTTGTAGTACAAGAGTAATTGAATGATAAAGTATCCCCCTCCCGTCCCTTCTACTGATGTAACACTGCTCACCTCAGAGCAGCAAGACTGACCGGATGGATCACAGAGAGGGACAAACTTCAGTGATCATAAAGAAAAACCTGTCAAGGGGGCAGTGTTTTCCTTATAATCACAGTAAGAAGATTGTCCCTTGCAGTGATCTGTCCGGTCAAGAGACCAAATTCCACATCTGAGGTGAGCAGTGTTACACTAGGTAAAAGGGGTGGGAGAGGGATACTTTATCATTCAATTACTCTTGATCTACATCTCTGACAGTATTGAAATAACACTCTCTATGGCTCAAATACTATGAAGATTAATTGGACCTGCCTTTTTATAAAACATTACTATCCCTTTAAAATATAAACTGTTAGTCCAAAAAAAGGAGTCACCAAATAGCAAAAGTACTCATATCTTTGTATGACTGAGACATGAAAAGGTACAGTAAATAGCAGTCAGGTAGCTAGTGGCAGTGTTACAGTGCAAGGTGCTAGATTTTAATGTTAGGGTTAGGAGTCGTTTTCTAGGATTACTATTAAGCCAAAGTGTTTTTTTCCTACTTTATTTTTGAGACACACCTGGCTAAGGTACACATTATCTAGATATTCTATGCAGTGCTTTCCGACCTTAGCCATAATACACACACGTAGACCAGGGGGTGAGCAAAAATCCAGCTGGTCAGAGAGACAAAGGCTGTCTGATTTACACAATAAAGACATATGTGATATTCAAATGCAAAAAAAAAAAAATAATAATAATAATACTTAAAGCCGACTTCAAATTTCCCTTTCAAATCAACAAATTATGAAAATTTCTTTTAACCCTTTGAGTGCCAGAAACTTATAAAATACATTGTGCTGCAATGCATTAGATTCCTCTCTGGCTGGCACTCAAACGGGTACATTTAGCAAACAGTTACTCTCTACCCCGCTGTGATTTCCAAATAGCATCTCATTTACACTATTATTAAAGTCATTAATTCTGTGCCGAGTTCATGCTTTCAGATCTATAATCCTGAACTTCAGTTTTTTGTTTATCTGAGTGAGAACGTTAACATTTACCAACATTATCGCAGATTAGAAACATTTGGAATTCTGAATAAAACCGCTTTCCAATTTTAGACGTTTAGACGTTGGAGAGGAGTTTTATTGAGCTAAGTCTGTTCTATGCATCTTCATGATAACTTTATACCATAATATCTCAGGAAAGGGGGCACTTTTAATTTGAACCCCTTAAAAAGGGTTCAGTACGTTCAATGGAAGCAAATACGAACCCCATAAGACATTCCTACGTGTCAAACATGGTACCAGTCTGTCAGGGGAGGGCTGGCCTGGGGGAGATCAGACTGTGTGGTGTGTATATAAGTGTATCACCCCTGGTGTCCCTGTGTTTAGGAGATCAGACTGTGCGGTGTGTATAGAAGTGTATCACCCTGGTGTCCCTGTGTTTAGGAGATCAGACTGTGTGGTGTGTATATAAGTGTATCACCCTGGTGTCCCTGTGTGTAGGAGATCAGACTGTGTGGTGTGTATATAAGTGTATCACCCTGGTGTCCTGTGTTTAGGAAATCAGACTGTGTGGTGTGTGTATATAAGTGTATCACCCTGGTGTCCCTGTGTTTAGGAGATCAGACTGTGTGGTGTGTATATAAGTGTATAATCACCCTGGTGTCCCTGTGTTTAGGAGATCAGACTGTGTGGTGTGTATATAAGTGTATCACCCTGGCGTCCCTGTGTTTAGGAGATCAGACTGTGTGGTGTGTATAGAAGTGTATCACCCTGGTGTCCCTGTGTTTAGGAGATCAGACTGTGTGGTGTGTATATAAGTGTATCACCTTGGTGTACCTGTGTTTAGGAGATCAGACTGTGTGGTGTGTATATAAGTGTATCACCCTGGTGTCCCTGTGTTTAGGAGATCAGACTGTGTGGTGTGTATAGAAGTTTATCACCCTGGTGTCCCTGTGTTTAGGAGATCAGACTGTGTGGTGTGTATATAAGTGTATCACCTTGGTATACCTGTGTTTAGGAGATCAGACTGTGTGGTGTGTATATAAGTGTATCACCCTGGTGTCCCTATGTTTAGGAGATCAGACTGTGTGGTGTGTATATAAGTGTATCATCCTGGTGTCCCTGTGTTTAGGAGATCAGACTGTGTGGTGTGTATATAAGTGTATCACCCTGGCGTCCCTGTGTTTAGGAGATCAGACTGTGTGGTGTGTATATAAGTGTATCACCCTGGTGTCCCTGTGTTTAGGAGATCAGACTGTGTGGTGTGTATATAAGTGTATCACCCTGGTGTCCCTGTGTTTAGGAGATCGGACTATGTGGTGTGTATATAAGTGTATCACCCTGGTGTCCCTGTGTTTAGGAGATCAGACTGTGTGGTGTGTATATAAGTGTATAACCCTGGTGTCCCTGTGTTTAGGAGATCAGATTGTGTGGTGTATATAAGTGTATCACCCTGGTGTTCCTGTGTTTAGGAGATCAGACTGTGTGGTGTGTATATAAGTGTATCACCCTGGTGTTCCTGTGTTTAGGAGATCAGACTGTGTGGTGTGTATATAAGTGTATCACCCTGGTGTCCCTGTGTTTAGGAGATCAGATTGTGTGGTGTATATAAGTGTATCACCCTGGTGTTCCTGTGTTTAGGAGATCAGACTGTGTGGTGTGTATATAAGTGTATCACCCTGGTGTTCCTGTGTTTAGGAGATCAGACTGTGTGGTGTGTATATAAGTGTATCACCCTGGTGTCCCTGTGTTTAGGAGATCAGACTTTGTGGTGTGTATATAAGTGTATCACCCTGGTGTCCCTGTGTTTAGGAGATCGGACTGTGTGGTGTGTATATAAGTGTATCACCCTGGTGTCCCTGTGTTTAGGAGATCAGACTGTGAGGTGTGTATAGAAGTGTATCACCCTGGTGTCCCTGTGTTTAGGAGATCAGACTGTGTGGTGTGTATATAAGTGTATCCCCCTGGTGTCCCTGTGTTTAGGAGATCAGACTGTGTGGTGTGTATATAAGTGTATCACCCTGGTGTCCCTGTGTTTAGGAGATCAGACTGTGTGGTGTGTATAGAAGTGTATCACCTGATGTCCCTGTGTTTAGGAGATCATGTCTTATGCATGGGGGGAATGATTCAAGTAAAGACACAACAACCAATTATGGGTTTAACTCAGGCCACAGCTTTATTTAAACTTACATGATAAACTTTTTCAAAACACCCAGACTTTAAGCCCTTGCCAATCTCTCCATTTTGATAGGCCAAATTTGCCTACCACCTTTTGAGCCGCTGGCTCACCCCATTTTGAGCCGCTGGCTCATCCCATTTTGAGCCGCTGGCTCACCCCCAAACTTGTTCCACCATACCGCACCCCATTAGCCGGTCAATACAGCTCAATGAGGCCGGTGTCTAAACCCGCGACATAGTCCGGGTGTCAATTGCCCCTAGGCCGCTGGCCTACCAACTTCATGTAACCATAACCAACTTAAAGACCTTCTCCACATTGGCAAGGGCCCAAAGCGCCCCCAAAGCTGTGACTAAAAGAAACCGACAGAACCAAAGGCAACAATGCCCGAACCAAACAGCAACACCAACCGGAAAAGAAACAGGGAGGGAGGGAGGGACACTGTTCTGTTCTCACTTTAAAAGAAGTACTTTCCCAACTCTGCCCTGTATATATACCCTACCAAGGCCTCCTCATCATCACTTCCTGTCCCACCTACTGCCTTTCCTTGTCATCCCCCAGCTCAGACATGCCTCCCCTTCTTATTTTCGCGGGGAGTTCTTGTCTTATGCATGGGGGGAATGATTCAAGTAAAGACACAACAACCAATTATGGGTTTAACTCAGGCCACAGCTTTATTTAAACTTACATGATAAACTTTTTCAAAACACCCAGACTTTAAGCCCTTGCCAATCTCTCCATTTTGATAGGCCAAATTTGCCTACCACCTTTTGAGCCGCTGGCTCACCCCATTTTGAGCCGCTGGCTCATCCCATTTTGAGCCGCTGGCTCACCCCAAACTTGTTCCACCATACCGCACCCCATTAGCCGGTCAATACAGCTCAATGAGGCCGGTGTCTAAACCCGCGACATAGTCCGGGTGTCAATTGCCCCTAGGCCGCTGGCCTACCAACTTCATGTAACCATAACCAACTTAAAGACCTTCTCCACATTGGCAAGGGCCCAAAGCGCCACAAGGGCCTGATGAGTTTACCTACTCACTCAGGCCCTTCCCCCCACATAAAGCCAGGCCTGAGACTAAGCCCCCATAAGCACAAAACTGTAGGAGTCCCCGACAAACATAGGGGCCCACACCAGCAACCCAAAACCGAGTACAGAGCCGCACCAACCGACACCGACCGACACAACCCCCATCCATAAGAAGGGAAACCGGCCGAGCAAGCCGAAACACAGCTAAGCAGAAAAGAGTAAAACCCCAGACACCAGAACCACCGCCCCGAACTGGTGCAGCAGAAGCCCCGATGACCAAACCGCAGACCAGGAAAACGCAGCATCAAAGCCACCAAAGCTCTCCAAATGGAAGCCCCCCTGAACAACCAGGCTAGCAGTGACACAAACATCCCTCCACCCGAAAACACCACACTCCCCAATCACCACACCAAACGGGACAACAGACCAAAACTACCACAACTCCCCACGAACCCGCAGAACAAGGGGCTCAGGACCCGAAACACCACCAGGCGGCCACCGCGACCGCCCACAAAACCAAAGAGAACAAACCAAAAACGCCAAAGGCGCCAGCAGACAAGCCAACCCCCACCGAAAACCCCCCAGAAATTGAAGGCGAGACCAAAACACCCATCACAAGGACAGAAACAGACCAACAGGAATATAAACACTGAAACAACACAAACAACCCCCGAAGAGCCACCAAGCCCCCCAACAAAAGCCATGACCCACATCTCAAGAGGTAGCAAAGAGCCAAGGACCACTAAACCACAACCAAACACCCCCAGGCCAAAACAAACCCCCCAAGAACTAGACCGCCATAAAACCCCACGAAACATGTTAATACCAATTCCCCTGTAAGGATACCTACTCCAAAAACCCACGAATAAAACTAGGAATGACTCCGACCAGCCCACCCAGACGAGAGCCAAAAACCCCAAGACCCCCACCACCCATACCGGGAAGCAAACACAAACCAACGACGCCGACAGGGGGAGGCCACCAAGACAACCCCACAAGTATGCCCGACTAGCCAACCCCCTACTCCATCCGTCAACCCCTACGGACACCATAAACGCCCCCAGCACTCCATAACGATCCGGCATCCCCGAAGACCCCGACCACGCCAAAGCAAGGACAGTGACACGAAGAGTCCCACCTTGACAGGGACACCCACGCCGCCGACCCACAATGAAGGGAACAAGTTGAACCGGACACACGCACCCCAAGAAACGCCCGCCAAATTGACACCCCCCGAAAGAAAGACGGCACCAGAAACAACAAGCAGCATAGGGACACAAGGCTCACCCAAAAGGAATGCCTACAGCAGACAATACCCCACGAAATGACGAGAAAACGAGGACAGAAGGAGACAACACGGAAGGGTACCCACCTTTGAAACGCACCCCACACTGGAAAGGAACACCACCCTACCCTCTCGCTTACCGTTCCCCGAAGCCACACACCCACCACCACAGAGAACAATACAAACAAAGACAGAATGCCACACCGGACGAGACCCCAAACCGCCAGACACCGTCCAGACCACTAACCGACCAAGGAGTCCCTAGCACCCCCCACACCACGCGATCAAAGACACCGGAGACCACTAGGGCGAATGCCGATGCAGTAACCAACACTATGTCCTGCCCCCCAAAACCAGTTCCCAAGATAAAAGAATCCTGAAGTAAGGAAGAGGGAAGACCGACCTGCAAAGAACCGGACCAACAGACGGAGAACACCCCACCAATGACCCAAGCCTGCCGAGAAAGATAGAACCGCCCAAAAGACCCAGTGCCTGGGGAGAAGAACCCAAACTCACCAGCCAACACCTCCCACAACCGCAATGTACAAACAGACGACAATCCCGCAGTCAGCGGAAACAAAGGAACCCCCACAGTGTAGACAGACAAGACGTAAAAAGAGCAGACGCCAGCCGAACACAACCAGGCCACTAGCCCCCCTGCAAGGAAAGGCAACAACAGAACCCTGGCGCAGGAAGACGCTACCAACCAAACAACCAGGAGAGAAAAGAGCGTACCCAAGTACCCAACACCGAAGACAACCCGAATGACGCGGACAAAACCAACCACCCACATGAGAGACACCAGGCCCCCATAGCCACGGAAGAGCAAAGCAACCCACAAACTCGGACCCCCGTTATCTAGACCCCCCAAGAAGTAACAGACGAGCAGGGCACCCGCCACCCACAGCAAGAGAGCCAAACCTGGACAAAAAACCTCAGGGCCTACACACACCACCCAGATCCCACAAAACACACGGAAACAGAAAGTCCACCCGCGGGCCCACACCCGGAAACCCAAAACGCCAAAACCCCAACACCCAAACCCAAACGATCCAACGATGGGATGGGAACCCCCCCCAGACGCGACCCCACGGAACTGCGCCCGACACACACGTCCCCAGACCTCCCACGTAGTACAGTATGGAAACCCCTAAACACCGCAAGCGGAACCCCACCCCAGGAAGACGGTCCCATCTAAGACCCCCGATGCACCCAACCCAACCCCACTAGAATCCACATCCAAAAGTGGAACCATGAAGGCACCCAAAAACCCAACAGCAGGACCTGCTCGCTAGGCAAGGAAGCCTGAACCCCACAGCACACCCCCTAGACCATACACCCCAGAGCCCCCCCTCCTTGGGGCCAGGGGAGACGGTCCCACAAGGGGCACCCCCAGAGCTGGGACCAACACAGCCAGACCACCACCACCAGTAGAGAAAACACCAGTACTGTTAGCCCCGCATTAGAGAGGGACCCCCACTACCAGGAGACGATACTCAAGGACCAGCCACCCACCTGCCCCAAGCAAGCTCCCATGGTCCACAAACCCCGACCCTGACCGACTCGAGCTCCCTACCTCTGTTCCCAAGAGGCCCGTCTTGCCAGGACCTCAGGATTGAAGAAGGAACCCCGCTCCAGCAACCGAGCCCCCGAACCCCACCGCAGTCAAAAACAGGACAGCACCAGACAGGCCCCAGGAGAGGAATTGCAGCACGGACTCCATCAACACAGCCCCACCACCACGCCAGACGACCGCCGTCCCCGAGAACAGCAGCCTCCATACCAGGAACCATACGGCAACCTGCAAAATAAAAACCCCGAAGCAACTGCTCCCCCCCCCAAACAACTTACACATAAAAGCCACATCTTACGAATAAACAGGAACCGTAAATATAGTCGTTATGTGTTTTCTGTGTTGTTTTTTTTTTTGTTTTTTTTTTTTTTTTTTTGTACAAACTAGATATAGACCATAGTGACACATGCAATCCCAAAGTATTGTATGCCGGAGGAGCACAGCCCCCCAGACCAGCACCACCCCCTTACCACCCTGAACGAAGAGGAACCCCGCCCGCACGGGGGAGCAGACCAAAGAAGCCCCCCCCCCCACAGCAACATGACGTCCCGCACCCCCAACAGCAAAACTGGAACTGGGGGTGGGAGGCAGTCCGCAGCCCTGCAAAGCAAAAAAAAAAAAAGGGGGGGACAAGGGAAGAGAAGAAGGAGGAGAAGGAAAAAGGGGGGGGCATAAGGAAAGAGAGGGGGGGGTAGAAGGGAAGAAAAGGGGGAGAAAGAGAGAAAGGAGGGGCGAGGGAAAGGAGAGAAGGGGGGGGAGGGAAAGGAAAGAAATATGGTGAGGGAAGGAAGAGAAATAAGGGGGGGGGAGGGAAAGGAGAGAAAGATGGAAAGGGAAAGAAGAGAGAGAAGGGGGGGGAGAGGGAAAGGAGAGAAAGATGGGAGGGAAAGAAGAGAGAGAAGGGGGGGGAGAGGGAAAGGAGAGAAAGATGGTGAGGGAAAGAAGAGAAAGAAGGAGGGGAGAGGGAAAGGAGAGAAAGATGATGAGGGAAAGGAGAGAAGGGGGGGACAAAAGGAGAGAAGAGGGGGAGAGATAAAGGAGAAAAAGAGAAGGGAAAGAGGGAAAGGAGAAAAAGCGCATGGAAGGGGGGGGGCGAAAGCAAGGAGCGAAGGAAGGAGATCCAGCGGCACAAAAGGACAAAGCGGACAGGACAAACAGGGGAGAAAGAAGGAGTACAAGGAAGAGGGCAGCCGACGCCCAGGGGACGTACAGCAAGTAAGACAAGGACAAAAAGGAGGGGGCAGCCGGGGACACTCACTCGTCAGCACAGATCCGCATGACCAGACCACCGGTCATCCTCCCCACCGACAGCCTCCGTGACCACTCGCCAAGCTCCAGACCTCCAACAGACGCCACAAGGAAGGCCCAACAGACCTAAAAAAAAAAAAAAAAAAGAAACAGACACACAAAGACAGCCACCGCTCCCGCCGGCCCGCCACCTAGACTGCAGCCTGGAACCGCAGCCCCCTCCTCCCGGCAACCAGTCCTCGCCGAAGACAAGCCAAATGCCACCGGCCACGCATTGCTCCACAGGCCGCCACTCCGCTGCACCCGTCCCGGGACCCGCTTCCGCCGCAGAAGAAGGGCGCACCCTGCCAAGAGGCAAGCACCAGGGGAGCGCCCCGGAGAAGACGAAACCGCCACAGCGCCACCACCGGAATCCACACGAAGAGTAGCCAACACAGGAACCTCCCCAGACTGCAAGTGCCCGCAAGCAGCCGACAGCAAACAGGTAAGAAATCAGTTCCACATGACACACTGTTCTGTTCTCACTTTAAAAGAAGTACTTTCCCAACTCTGCCCTGTATATATACCCTACCAAGGCCTCCTCATCATCACTTCCTGTCCCACCTACTGCCTTTCCTTGTCATCCCCCAGCTCAGACATGCCTCCCCTTCTTATTTTCGCGGGGAGTTCTGACTGTGTGGTGTGTATATAAGTGTATCACCCTGGTGTCCCTGTGTTTAGGAGATGATACTGTGTGGTGTGTATATAAGTGTATCACTCTGGTGTCCCTGTGTTTAGGAGATCAGACTGTGTGGTGTGTATATAAGTGTATCACCCTGGTGTCCCTGTGTTTAGGAGATCAGACTGTGTGGTGTGTATATAAGTGTATCACCCTGGTGTCCCTGTGTTTAGGAGATCAGACTGTGTGGTGTGTATATAAGTGTATCACCCTGCTGTCACTGTGTTTAGGAGATCAGACTGTGTGGTGTGTATAGAAGTGTATCACCTGATGTCCCTGTGTTTAGGAGATCAGACTGTGTGGTGTGTATATAAGTGTATCACTCTGGTGTCCCTGTGTTTAGGAGATCAGACTGTGTGGTGTGTATATAAGTGTATCACCCTGGTGTCCCTGTGTTTAGGAGATCAGACTGTGTGGTGTGTATATAAGTTTATCACCCTGGTGTCCCTGTGTTTAGGAGATCAGACTGTGTGGTGTGTATATAAGTGTATCACCCTGGTGTCCCTGTGTTTAGGAGATCAGACTGTGTGGTGTGTATATAAGTGTATCACCCTGGTGTCCCTGTGTTTAGGAGATCAGACTGTGAGGTGTGTATAGAAGTGTATCACCCTGCTGTCACTGTGTTTAGGAGATCAGACTGTGTGGTGTGTATATAAGTGTATCACCCTGGTGTACCTGTGTTTAGGAGATCAGACTGTGTGATTTGTGTATAAGTATATCACGTTGCTCCACAGTAATGAAACTCATATTTAAACTTCACTATATGTGTTACAAATTAGTCTGCTGAAATAAAATACTTTGATCTTGCTCCAAATCATTTATTACACATTTACATAAAGAGGTTTCAGTGGGTCATAAAATAAACCTTTATATTTTTTAATGCCCCACTCACGAGCCACACTCTGAGCAATACCCCCTAAAACACTGGTGTCCCTCTTTGGCCATTTGGAATGTTGGGAAGTATGTGATGTTGCTACAGATCACCTATAATGCTATTTCATACCTCCCAACATTTCAAATGGCTAAAGAGGGACACTTTTGTTTCATGTAGTAGATGTGGGTGCGTGGCTGGTGGGCGGGGCATTACTAAGAATTTTTAGGCTATTTCATGACCTATCGACACCTATTTGTGTAACCTAATAAATAATTTATAACAAGACCAAAGTATTTTATTTACACCAATCATTTATAAACACATAAACTGACATTTATACAAACATTAATATGAGTTTTATTGCTGTAGAGCTAAATTATACACTTATTTATACACCACAAAGTCTGATTCCCTAAAAAGAGGGACATCAGGGTGGGAAAGAGGGACAGGGGGATTTGGGTCAAAAAGAGGGACTGTCCCTCCTAAAGAGGGACACTTGGGAGGTATGCTATTTTCACAAGTCTAATATATTCCCCAGGAGTGAAAGAGTTAATGTTTCTCTCCCTCCAGCCCCCCCAACCCTGTTATTTCATCACACAGGGTCCCATCTGCAATGTTCCCTTCTCACGTCTCTGATAATGAGTCCATGCACAACCCACAGGGAGGGCGCAATACACTGCGGAGGAATTCATATTCCCAGACAGATGGAATCATAGAACAGGCCTGTTAATACATCCTGGGCCACAGGTACCAGGTAAACAAGCAGGCAGGCATTCCGCTGATGCATTTACATTTCAGGGCATATGCATAAAGAAAAGAGGTGCAATTCTGGAACAAACCAACTCCAACATGGGGGGGGGGTTAAAATTCTCTTTGACTTAAATGTTGCGTTTAATCCCTTAAATGCTAGAGAGATCTCCACCACAATGCACTGGAGATTTCTCTAACATTCAAGGGGTTAAAACTCATTTTCAATCAATACAAATTTGGAGAAATTGTTTTCTCCCTGATGCGTGGTGCAGTTGGTTTAATCCACAATCACACCTCTTTAGCTTGGCGCATAAGGCTGCGGGTTCCTATGCAGAAAGAGAAATGCAGCTATTTTGTGGTTAAGGAGCAACCGAAAATGTCCCAGTTACCCATAGATGGGAACATCTTTAGGATTTACATCAATAAGAATATTTTGTCCTCTATAGCGCAGCTTGGATTTTGCCATACCTCCAAAGTGGCCCTTTTTAGGAAATATTAGGGGCCCATACCTTCCAAGTGTCGCTCTGTAGGAGATATTAGGGGTCCATACCTCCCAAGTGTTCCATTTTAGGAAATATTAGGGGCCCGTACCTCCCAAGTGTCCCTCTTTAGGAGATATTAGGGGACCATACCTCCCAAGTGTCCCTCTTTAGGAGATATTAGTAGTCCATATCTCTCAAGCGTCTCTCTTTAAGAGATATTAGGGGTCCATACCTGCCAAGTGTCCCTCTTTAGGAGATATTAGGGGTCTATATCTCCCAAGTGTCCCATTTTAGGAGATATTAGGGGTCTGCAATCCCAAGTGTCGATCTTTAGGAGATATTAGGGGTCTGTACCTCCTAAGTGTCCCTGTTTAGGATATAATAGGGGTCCAAACCTCCCAAGTGTCCCTCTCCAGGAGATATTAGGGGTCCGTACCTCACAAGTGTCCCTCTTTAGGAGATATTATAGGTCCGTACCTCCCAAGTGTCCCTCTTTAGGAGATATTATAGGTCCGTACCTCCCAAGTGTCCCTCTTTAGGAGATATTAGGGGTCCATACCTCCCAAGTGTCCTTCTTTAGGAGAGATCAGGGGTTCGTACCTCCCAAGTGTCCCATTTTAGGAGATGTTATAGGTTTGTAACTCCCAAGTGTCGATCTTTAGGCGATATTAGGGGTCTGTAACTCCCAAGTGTCCCTCTTTAGGAGATATTAGGGGTCTGTACCTCCTAAGTGTCCCTCTTTAGGAGATATTAGGGTTCTATACCTCCCAAGTGTCCCTCTCTAGGAGATATTAAAGGCCTGTACCTCCCAAGTGTCCCTCTTTAGGAGATATTAGGTCTCCACACCTCCCATTTGTCACTTTTTAGGAGATATTAAAGATATGTACCTCCCAAGTGTCCCTCTTTAGGAGATATTAGGGCTCAGTACCTCCCAAGTGTCCTTCTTTAGGAGATATTAGGGGTCCATACCTCCCAAGTGTCCAATTTTAGGACATATTAGGTCTCCATACCTCCCAAGTATCCCTCTTTAGGAGATATTAGGGGTCCACACCTCCTACATGTCACTTTTTAGGAGATATTAGGGCTCCATACCTCCCAAGTGTCCCTCTTTAGGAGATATTAGAGGTCTATACCTCCCAAGTGTCCATCTTTAGGAGATATTAGCACTCCATGCCTCCCAAGTATCCCTCTTTAGGAGATATTAGAGGCCCATACCTCCTAATTGTCTCTCTTTAGGATATATTAGGGGTATGTAACTCCCAAGTGTCCCATTTTAGGAGATATTAGGGGTACATACCTCCCAAGTGTTCCTCTTTAGGAGGGGCAATCCATCTTTGAGTCTCAAATCCCTCTGTCCCTCTTTCCCACCCTGGTATCCCTGTGTTTAGGAGACCAGATTGTATGGTGTGTATATAAGTGTATCACCCTGGTGTCCCTGTGTTTAGAAGATCAGACTATGTGGGGTGTATATAAGTATATCACCCTGGTGTCCTTGTGTTTAGGAGATCAAACTGTGTGGTGTGTATATAAGTGTATCACCCTGGTGTCCCTGTGTTTAGGAGATCAGACTGTGTGGTGTGTATAGAAGTGTATCACCCTTGTGTCCCAGTGTTTAGGAGATCAGTCTATGCGGTGTGTATAGAAGTGTATCACCCTGGTGTCCCTGTGTTTAGGAGATTAGACTGTGTGGTGTGTATATAAGTGTATCACCCTGGAGTCCCTGTGTTTAGGAGATCAGACTGTGTGGTGTGTATATAAGTGTATCACCCTGGTGTCCCTGTGTTTAGGAGATCAGTCTATGTGGTGTGTATAGAAGTGTATCACCCTGGTGTCCCTGTGTTTAGGAGATTAGACTGTGTGGTGTGTATAGAAGTGTATCACCCTGGTGTCCCTGTATTTAGAAGATCAGACTATGTGGGGTGTATATAAGTATATAACCCTGGTGTCCTTGTATTTAGGAGATCAGACTGTGTGGTGTGTATATAAGTGTATCACCCTGGTGACCCTGTGTTTAGGAGATCAGACTGTGTGCTGTGTATAGAAGTGTATCACCCTGGTGTCCCTGTGTTTAGGAGATCAGACTGTGTGGTGTGTGTATATAAGTGTATCACCCTGGTGTCCCTGTGTTTAGGAGATCAGACTGTGTGGTGTGTATAGAAGTGTATTACCCTTGTGTCCCAGTGTTTAGGAGATCAGTCTATGTGGTGTGTATAGAAGTGTATCACCCTGGTGTCCCTGTGTTTAGGAGATCAGACTGTGTGGTGTGTATATAAGTGTATCACCCTGGTGTCCCTGTGTTTAGGAGATCAGACTGTGTGGTGTGTATATAAGTGTATCACCCTGGTGTTCCTGTGTTTAGGAGATCAGACTGTGTGGTGTGTATATAAGTGTATCACCCTGGTGTCCCTGTGTTTAGGAGATCAGACTGTGTGGTGTGTATAGAAGTGTATCACCCTGGTGTCCCTGTGTGTAGGAGATCAGACTGTGTGCTGTGTATATAAATGTATCATCCTGGTGTCCCAGTGTTTAGGAGATCAGACTGTGTGGTGTGTATATAAGTGTATCACCCTGGTGTTCCTGTGTTTAGGAGATCAGACTGTGTGGTGTGTATATAAGTGTATCACCCTGGTGTCCCTGTGTTTAGGAGATCAGACTGTGTGGTGTGTATAGAAGTGTATCACCCTGGTGTCCCTGTGTTTAGGCGATCACATTGTGTGGTGTGTATATAAGTGTATCACCCTGGTGTCCCTGCGTTTAGGAGATCAGACTGTGTGGTGTATATGAGTATCACATTGCTCCACAGCAATGACACTCACATTAATGTTTGTATAATCTTCAGTATGTGTGTTTATAAATTAATCTGTGTAAATAAAATACATTTGTCTTGTTCTAAATCGTTTATTCAGTTACACAAAGAGGTGTCAGTAGGTCATGAAAAAGCGTAAAAATTATTGGCAATGCCGCACCCACTAGTCACTCGACCCAACACCACCTCCTAAACACGTGTCCCTCATTGGCCACTTGAAATGTTGGGAGATGTGTTTTGCTTCCTGAGTGACATATGCACAAAGAAAGCAATTCTTTAGCAAACAAACCACTCTATATAAGACAAATAAACATACCCCAAACCCTGTTAATTTAAATGGGAATGGATGGGTCAATGTGCTTGAGACTCCTCTACCTTTCAGTTTGCGTAAAGCCTCATTAAAATCAATAGGATTTAATTTGACACTATTTAAAGGGATAGTAATATTCAAGGCATAGTAATGTTTCACAAAAACAGCAGCTCCAATTAATCATCATAGTATTTGGGCCATGGAGAGTGTTGTTTCACTACTGTCAGAGTTGTAGTACAAGAGTAATTGAATGATAAAGTATCCCCCTCCCGCCCCTTTTACCTAGTGTAAGACACCTCCCCTCAGATGTGGAATCTGGTCTCTTGACCGGACAGGTCACAGCAAGGGACAATCTTCTTAATGTGATCCTAAGGAAAACCCTGCCTCCTTGCCAGGTTTTTCAGGTTTTCCTTATGATCACTGAAGATTGTCCCTCTCTGTGATCCATCTGGACAGTCTTGCTGCTCTGAGGTGAGCAGTGTTACATCAGTAAAAGGGGCGGGAGGGGGATACTTTATCATTCAATTACTCTTGAACTACAACTCTGACAGAATTGAAATAACAATCACCATGGCCCAAATACTATGAAGAACTGGTAAAGCAACAGCAACACCATAAAATATCAAGCCATGGATGTACTGCGCCCCAGAAATTCACTTTTGAGCTACAATAATTTTTAAATGCAGCGGGAGTACCCTTGTTTTACTCAGTAAGATTAATCTTACAATATATATATTTTCCATAATAAAGGAATGCTAATGCCAAAACATGAAATTTGATTGTATCTAAGATCCCTAAAACTGAATCCTAAACTTGCTTTTTTAATACACGTGAAGACTTATATTGACACAGTTTGGTTAATTAATTACGCACGGCTAATACTGTTAATGTATTGAGATTAGCACCCGCTGCCCTTCTGTTTAAAAACGCTGATATCATATCTCAGGCCATTAACAGACAATAAAACATTATCGCTTCAGAGACTAATGGTATCCCTTGGAAATGCAGGAATGTCGACCCCATACAGCCTATGTAAGACTAGATTTTAACCCTTTGAGGGCCAGAAGGGTACGCAACGCATTGAGAAGGGTTAAGACTCAGAAAACAAATAATTTTTAAAGGGGCTGCAGGCATTTCATTGTATACAAGTTGAAAGGCCCGTTTACACGGACCACAGTTCCAGCTCTGTAGGCATGAGTAATACAGAATGGCCGCGCCTTATACGGAGCGAAGAGCACCAAATTCAGACCGGCGTCCTCTCTGTGCGACTCTGGTCTGAATTTGGAGATCCCCGCCCCGTAACAGCCACGGAGTGGGCAGTCTGTACTGCACATGACTAAACCAAGCACACTTTTTAGACCATTTCAATGAAGTTGTTCATTGTAAATAACATGATTGCGGCTCTGTTGCAGAGCCTCCGTGTCTCCCGACATAGATCTCCTGCTGACAGCTTTACAGCTGAAGGCAGGTCACATCAAACTTTAAATGCCTGTATCTCTTAAAGCATAGCAGTTTGAGAGATTTTTTTGCATTGAATACAACTTTTGCAGCTCAACAAAATGCACAACCATTTAAGTCTATTCCCTGTGTAGGTGGGACCTCGCGACAGGCTTCAGCTGGAGCTCAGTATATCCTGCAGCTACTAAACAAAAATAGATCTAGATGACTATGATGGACTCCTACACCTTTAAGTCTTTCTGTTAACCCCTCGAGCACCTTTGAAGATGAACCGACCCTGAGATCTTTGAAATATTAACCCTTAAAGCTTCCCATATGTAGATTGTATGTAATATGTACCTGTTTGCTCTAACCCAGAGGTGCTTCAGTCGGTCCGCAAGGAACGTCTAAACCTTTGAGTGCTAGAGAAGTATCCAGCGCATTTCTTTGCAATGCATTGGATACGTCTCTGGCACTCAAAGGGTTAACATGCTACAGTTTAGAGCCATCACTGCCTAAACACAAAAAAAAGACAAGCAGGACATCCCCCCCTGTCGTTCTGGTACAAATGGCACCAACTAAAGAAACATTTAATTGGGGCAAATCATATAGTAGATAACACAGAACTCTCTCACCCTCAGAATGTGTCCCTTGACCCCGAGATCTGGGTCAAACCCTGAGAGTTCTTGGGTATGCTAGAGGGGTGTTCAGCACATTGCAAAGCAACACGTCACACAGCCCTCTGAAATTCAAGGGGTTAAGAGACATTCACAAGATACAAGGTGCAAAAGCAATTCTTCTCTTTTTCAGAGAGGAATTGCCTGGCATTTTGTGGTTGGACTGCTGTAAGGGTAGGATCAGTATGATATGATTTAAGATATTTCCTCTCTGTGAAAGGCACTAGTGGGCTAAAACAGACTGCACCCTGGGTAGGACACCATTCCTATAGAGACTGCACCCTGGGTAGGACACCATTCCTATATAGCCTGAACATTTGTATTGCAGGTTTGTTCCTAGTTGCGCATCCCTGACTCATAATATACATATGCAAATTACCCTTGGTATTAGTCACCCCAATGGTAATAGGGGGAATCCAGCATTGGACCCCTTGCTCACAGTGCTTAGAGAAATCAGCTGCACCTCACTGATGTGTCCCAACAAGGCCGAAATGTACATCTGGGATTGGCTGCTTTTCTTGCTCAGAGAGGAATTGCCTGGCATTTCGTGGTTGGACTGCTGTAAGGGTAGGACCAATATGATATGCTTTAGGATATTTCCTCTCTGTGAAAGGCACTAGTGGGCTAAAAGAGACTGCACCCTGGGTAGGACACCATTCCTATAGAGACTACACCCTGGGTAGGACACCATTCCTATAGAGACTGCACCCTGGGTAGGACACCATTCCTATAGAGACTGCACCCCGGGTAGGACACCATTCCTATAGAGACTGCACCCTGGGTAGGACACCATTCCTATAGAGACTGCACCCTGGGTAGGACACCATTCCTATAGAGACTGCACCCCGGGTAGGACACCATTCCTATAGAGACTGCACCCTGGGTAGGACACCATTCCTATAGAGACTGCACCCTGGGTAGGACACCATTCCTATAGAGACTGCACCCTGGGTAGGACACCACTCCTATAGATACTGCACCCTGGGTAGGACACCATTCCTATAGAGACTGCACCCTGGGTAGGACACCATTCATATAGAGACTGCACCCTGGGTAGGACACCATTCCTATAGAGACTGCACCCCGGGTAGGACACCATTCCTATAGAGACTGCACCCTGGGTAGGACACCACTCCTATAGAGACTGCACCCTGGGTAGGACACCACTCCTATAGAGACTGCACCCTGGGTAGGACACCATTCCTATAGAGACTGCACCCTGGGTAGGACACCATTCCTATAGAGACTGTACCCTGGGTAGGACACCATTCCTATAGAGACTGTACCCTGGGTAGGACACCACTCCTATAGAGCCTGCACCCTGGGTAGGACACCATTCCTATAGAGACTGCACCCTGGGTAGGATCACCATTCCTATAGAGACTGCACCCTGGGTAGGATACCACTCCTATAGAGACTGCACCCTGGGTAGGACACCATTCCTATAGAGACTGCACCCTGGGTAGGATACCATTCCTATAGAGACTGTACCCTGGGTAGGACACCATTCCTATAGAGACTGCACCCTGGGTAGGACACCACTCCTATAGAGACAGCACCCTGGGTAGGACACCATTCCTATAGAGCCTGCAAATTTGTATTGCAGGTTCGTTCCTAGTTGAGCTTCTCTGACTCATAATTAAGCAGCGAAACAGCATCATCACAGGAGACAATTGCTGACATTCACATTGATTTAAATGGGGATTTTAACCCTCCAAACAATACAGATCGCCAATATGTTACAATAGGGTGACCATAGGTCACCTTTATCTGGGGACACAAATGAAAACTGCATACTGCAGGGCTGCTTTGATTTCAGTGCAGTCCTGAAATATACCTATTTCCTATGTGTCCCCGGTCAAAGGCGACCTCTGTTCACCCTCCCTACATTACAACGCAGTGCGAGGGAGACCATTCGAGGGTTTAAAAGCCCCATTTAAATATATGAGAGTTTGTTTTTTTGGATTAATTTGTCCCCTAAGGTGCCATTTCATTTGTTTCATAATTTCACCTCTTTTTCTTTGTGTATATGGTGTGCATGATCCATTGTTGTAGAGTGAAGGCAATGCATTGTATAGTCTGCTCTTGTATTACAGCAGGAACGGGTGTGTGAGCGCTCGGAGGCAGGGCCCGGTTTGCAGGTGCACTGAAAACATAATAGAAGCAGCTTCATTTGTTTAAATAGCACAGCCATCCGCGTTTACACTACAAATAGCCAAATAAGTTATTGAATTTGAACAGTCTGGCAAACATTCAGATAATGAGAAAATAATTAAACGGCAAGGCATGCTCCTCATCTCTGTACTGCCCCATCTTACGCCTGCACCGATCACTGCTGTTTGGGCAGAGTAAAAAAATGGTTAACCCTTTGAGTGACAGAGGGGTAGAGCAATGCATTGCCTACCCCTCTGGCACTCAAAGCGTTAAAGGGCCAGAAAATTCTAATGACCACTATGAACCAATTATATGGATTGGAACTCCAAAGTAAATATGGATATCGTGCCCACAGAGGGAGACAGGAGAACTGATGCATACAGAATTGATTCATAGCTGATGTGATGATATTCTAGATTAACACCTTAAAGGGACAGTAATACTTAAAATGTACTAATCCCCATATTGTAGGCATTAACAAAAGAAATTAATTGCCCCCAGTGCCATCTCTCAAACCTTTATGGTTTGAGAGATAATCGCTCGCAAAGTTCCCCCTCCCTCCCTTTTCCCTGATTCAGTGTTATAGCTGACTGAAGGGGAATCCTAGTACGACCATCAGGTGGCTCTGCAGCAGAGCCGAGATCACTTTAATAAAAAAAAATCCTTCACTGAAACAGTCTTCTACGTGTGCTTGCAAACCAAGCACAGCAGTGGTAAAACCGGAGTCTCCGGGGCAAATCGGGAGAGATCCAAGGTATGATAATAAACATATAACAAATATTGAACTTTAAAATTATTAACAATTTTATTAACCATTTTGCATACAAATAAATAACCATTGCGACCAATAACCTAGTGCTTGCTAGTACACCAACATTGCCTGACTATCCTAGTCTAGTAACTCTGTACATTTCACTACATGACAGTAATACTTAAATGTACTAATCCCCATATTGTAGGCATTAAAAAAAGAAATTAATTGCCCCCAGTGCCATCTCTCAAACTCTTATGGTTTGAGAGATAATCGCTCGCAAAGTTCCCCCTCCTTCCCTTTTCCCTGATTCAGTGTTATAGCTGAATGAAGGGGAATCCTGGTACGACTATCAGGCGGCTCTGCAGCAGAGCCGAGATCACTTTAATAAAAAAGAAATCCTTCACTGAAATGGTCTTCTACGTGTGCTTGCAAACCAAGCACAGCAGTGGCAAAACCGGAGTCTCTTAGATCCAAGGTATGATAATAAACATATAACAAATATTGAACTTTAAAATTATTAACAATTATATTAACCATTTTGCATACAAATAAATAACCATTACGACCAATAACCTAGTGCTTGCTAGTACACCAACATTGCCTGACTATCCCAGTCTAATAACTCTGTACATTTCACTACATGACTGCAGGCCATGCCACCATCCACCCTAACTATTTTAGTGTGGCAAGTTGTAGCCCAACAGTCATACACCCCTCGACTTCTAGGATCATGCCCAAGAGTTGTGAACCATCACCACTAAGCCCGTGCTTTACCAGCAAGCACCTTGTCATGCCATGACAGCAACCTGACCAAAGCACCATATGCCACCTACGGACCCTCACCACCACCCCACTGTGCCACGGTCATTTATCTACCAAGAGGTAACCACACACAGAAGTAGGGCGGATGGGTGGGGAACTCCTCTCTGTGCTTCTGTTGCCCATAAAATGGCTGCAGGAACACAATTCCCTGCAGTCGGTACTTCCTGCTCTCCTTCACTTCCTGTCTGACGTGCTCTGTCAGGCCCCCTCCTCCTACCCTGCGCTCTAGCTACGGGGTCCCATTCCCAAAATTGATTTAAGTGAGGTTTTTAACTGATTGAATGCAAGAGAGTTCTTCCATTGCTAACCAATGTGTAGCAGACCTTTCTAACCTTCATGGGGGTTAAAAGTCCCAATGAAGTGAAACTGAATTTTTATTTATCCTACCAAATCGCAGTTTGTTATCTCTACAATTGCTCTGCTTTTTCTTTATACATACGGCCCAATGACAATGGAGAACTAAGAAGAATTGTGGGACAAAACTAACGGCACTAGAAACTTCACCAGCATTCAAGGAGTTGAAGGCATGTTGTAATGCATCTGCTTTCAAAAAAGCAGTGGATGTCTATCTAGCACAGAACAATACTGTGAACTATGACAGTTGGCTTCAATGCAGATAGGTTGTTGATCCAGGGAAATATCTGACTGTCATTTGGAGTCCAGAATGAATTTTTTTACCCACTTGGGGCTAAATTGGAAACGGCTTAAAGAGGTTTTTGTTTTTTTGCCTTCCTCTGGATCAACGGGGATGTTTTGGCCTGGGCTAGACTTGATGGACGCATGTCTTTTTCAGCCTCATGGCACTTTATGCTAATTTGTTTTTGGGATCTGCCTATATTACCACACACTGTGGTATGAGTGAATCAGCAAAACATCAATACATAGCTTTGCACCTTAAAAAGCTGAGCTAAATGCAAAAAAACTGTATAAGGCCAACAAATGCATAGAATGAATTAGCTGGTACAGTAATCTCTTACAAAAAAAAAAAAACAATAATATTCAGACATACATATGAGCTACCGGTTGATCCAAAAAGTGCAAAAATGCTAAATAAATTCCAGAAGATCCAAATAATTTGCAAACAAACTAGTGCAAAGTGTGAAAGTGTGAAAAAATCTGTCACGATTCCTTTTCGGTCTTCTCTGACGTCTGTTGTCTTGATTCCTTTTTGGTCCTCTCTGCATTCTGACCTTCCTGCACTGGGGTTGGATCCCATTAGTCAAAGCTCCTATTTATACCCTTGGATCCTGTCCTTTGGCACCCGATTATTGAGTCCATTTGCAAGTTCCAGTTGATTGAGTTATTCCAGTCCTGACCTCGGCTTGTATTCAACATTCTCCAGTCTCCAGTCCTGACCTTGGCTTTTTCTCGACCATCCACCTGTTTCCAGTCTTGACCTTGGCTTGTATTCAAGATTCTCCAGTCTCCAGTCCTGACCTCAGCGTGTTCTAGACCAGTCTCCAGTCCTTACCTTGGCTTGTATTCAACATTCCCCAGTCCTGACCTCGGCTTTTTCTCGACCATCCACCTGTTTCTAGTCTTGACCTTGGCTTGTACTCGAGATTCTCTAGTCTCCAGTCCTGACCTCAGCGTGTTCTAGACCAGTCTCCAGTCCTTACCTTGGCTTGTATTCAACATTCCCCAGTCCTGACCTCGGCTTGTTCTCGACCATTCACCTGTCTCCATTCCTGACCTTGCCTTGTATTAAACATTCTCCAGTCCCCAGTCTTGACCTCGGCTTGTTCTCGACCATCCACCTGTCTCCAGTCTTGACCTTGGCTTGATCTCATCCATCCGCCTATCTCTACTCCTGACCTCAGCTTGTTCCCAACATCCAATGGCCTTCATTTGTCTAAGCGACATTAGAGTGGATTCGCCACTCCGTATAAGCTCACAGGATTGTCCTCCTTTAGTGACTTATCACTTCTTCATCTGGATAGTCTTGCCTGATTGTATAAGCTCACCAGGCCTTACGCATTCAGTGCTGTTCACATTGATCATCAGAGGTGATATTCGCCAAACTGCACATCTTCTATATTCAAGCATCCACCAGTGTGTCAGCGACTGATCTCCTGTCATAGATCACCAGACTGAGTCTGTTCACCATTTACTCATTCTCCGGTGAGTGTTAGAGACATGACCTGCTATGATCTCCAGACTGAGTCTGCTCAAAGCTACTCATTCTCCGGTGAGTGTCAGAGACTTCGCCTGTGGAAGATCGGCAGACTGTCCTTTCACCAGCTACTCATTCGCCATTGTGTGTCAGAGACTGATAATCTGTCGTACATCACTAGACTGTGTCATTCACCAGACAAGCATCTAACAAAGTGTGTCAGAGACTGATCATCTGTCTACTGAGGGTCTATCCTACCTCAGCCCCAAACTGCCTCTGTCGGCCCATCCAAGTTCCTGTTACCCTTCAAGTATCTCTGGGGAAGTCTTCTTTTCAATATACGAGGTACACAGTTCTTCATATCCAGGTCCCGGCCCAGTTTCAACTGGTGTTAGAAATCTGGCTTTGTGGCCTGAAACTTGAATCCAGCTTCAGCCGCAGCAAGGGAACATCCAAAAAAAGTAAATGAATATTCATCCCAAGTAGCCTATATAGGGAATAAAAACTAAAGCACAAAAGTAGAAGAATTAAGGGAAGTAGCAGGACTTGCCAACCAAACCCAATGTTTATCATCTTATTGACTTCATCAGGGCAAAGGGCTTCCCCTGACAAAGACAATATGGTGGTACACATTGGTTATGGTTGAAGATTCCTGCTTT
Organism: Rhinophrynus dorsalis; assembly: GCA_037306005.1. NCBI lineage: Eukaryota > Metazoa > Chordata > Amphibia > Anura > Rhinophrynidae > Rhinophrynus > Rhinophrynus dorsalis. Next base: position 394,189,306 of record CM074724.1, on the reverse strand, counting down.
TTCCATTTATCCTTCTACATTCAAGCCTTCTTTCTGACTCCCTATATAGGCTACTTGGGAGTATTAGACAGAAACAAGTCCTCTTACTATGAATGAATCTAAGCAGAACGTTGTCATGGTTTGTTAAGAACACTCAGACAGTTAGGTAAGGTTAAAAGCTTTATTGAAAATAAATAACAATAGCCCCACTCAGGTCCAGGTCCGTACCAAGTACTTTCTAAATCTGACTCGGGTCAGGGTGAGAACACACACAGTAGTAATAATGCGAGATAACTGTGATGATCTTGGACTTGCAGGCAGAATTCGTAGATAGTTTCAGGAACAAGAATATCTTAAACAGCCCCTCACAGCAATAGGTGACACAAGGGATGGGTAACTGCAGGGCAATCCCCTAGTGGACCAGGGATATCGAAGGCTGCACAGACAGTGTACAAGTAGACATCTGACTCTATAATTCTAGGGTTAATGGAGGCAACACAGGCAAGACTCTGGCATAGAACTGACCCTAGGGGTTTAGGGTCAACGGAGGCAACACGGACAGGACTCTGGTAGTGACTGGACCCTAGAACACTAGGGTTAACGGAGGCAACACAGACAGGACTCTGGCAGTGGCTTGACCCTAGAACACTAGGGTTAATGGAGGCAACACAGACAGGACTCTGGCAGAGACCTGGCCCTAGCACACTAGGGTTAATGGAGGCAACACGGACACGACTCTGGCAGTAGCTTGACCCTAGAACGCTAGGGTTAACGGAGGCAACATAGACAGGACTCTGGCAGCAAATTGGCCCTAGCACGCTAGGGTTAACGGAGGCAACAGACACAGACACTGGCAGTATACTGACCCAAGACCACTAGAGTTAGTGTAGGCAACACGGGCAGAAGTCTGGCTCAGACTGGACCCTAATACTATAGGGTTACCGGAGGCAACACAGACACTGGCCCCAGGAGACTACTGGAGTGGCTAGGCCTAACAGGCGCTATGCAGTAAGCGAGTGGGAGAGAGCAAGGTACGTAGCCGGTCAGTAACCGGTGTCGCCCTGATTGGTACACGGAGGTAGTCAGCCAGTCCCATCAGCAACGGAACCAGAATGTTACGGTTTTCTGACACACAGACCAGGTTATGAAGTAAAAACACAGTTTTATTGAACTGGATAGTAAAATAGTGCCCCTAAGGGCCAGTACAAGAATAACAGTAATGGTAACACTGACAAGTGAATGCACACAGTGATATAATGGAGAATAACCCCTAAGGGTTAATAGGTGCACAACAGCAGAGAGGATCAGGATAGGCCAACGCCCAGGATATATCGAACAGTCTCTAGCAAGTAATGATAGAAATGGTGTCTGACTGAATACACTCTCAAGTAGAAATAGGACTGCGCCCTTATGACCAAAGCTGAACCAATACCACCTCCGTGGGCTTTCTGGGAATACTACTGCCAGTGCTGGAAACCAGAACCATAAACACCCTTACTAGTTTACGTAATAACCCTGCGAGTGCCAATCAGATGGGGCCTGGACACCCCTTGTATGCCACAGTGAAGGTTACTGCACAAGCTGTATGGAGCCGGCGCACTGGAAGTGCAACTGAAAGCGTATCCTCTATCGTGAGTAGGCCGGAGCCAGAGCACCCCTCCGGTGCAGCTACTACTGTAGCGAGCGGACTAACAGACACCGAGCACTGGCCGTCGGTGCACAGAGGGAGCTCGTGAGATACAGAGAGGAACACCAATAAGTGGCTCAACAGTTAACCATATACTTGGATATTACGGAAGGCACACCACGGAGACCAATGGCACCGCACGGGTTAAGTGGTTCGGTATGAGAAGGAGTGACAGCAACCAGCATAAGGCAGAGTACCCTAGGTCACAGCTTACTGCCGAGAGAGAGAAACAGTGAGTCTCTATACAGTTCAGAATGTCGCCGGAGCGACTGCACAGTACTGGAACACCGGAACAGGAACCGGACAGCAGCAGACTTCACCAACGAGAAGCAGGTCAATCACGGAGAAGATTCAGCAGCCAGCAACGAGTCAGTTCACCAAGTCGGTTCCTCAGCCAGAATCGAGTCAGATCACGGAGCAGGGTCGTCAGCCAGAATCGGGTCAGATCACGGGGCAGGGTCATCAGCCAGAATCGAGTCAGATCACGGAGCAGGGTCATCAGCCAGAATCGGGTCAGATCACGGAGCAGGGTCGTCAGCCAGAACCGGGTCAGATCACGGAGCAGGAACCGCAGAATAGTCAGGCAGGCCGGGTCGGTACACAGGAGATACTGGAACTAGCAACAAAGCGTAGGAACAGGAACACCACGAAAGGGCACTGACAAGTGCCCAACCTCCAGCATATAAAGGAACATCCTGGGCGGGCCAATCAGCTTCCTCCAATGCAAAGGTATACAGCCAAGATTGACAGCAAAAACACAGGGACCGTGATAGTACCCCCCTCTCAAAGACCCCCTCCCCTGCTGGAGGGTCTTGGTTTCTGAGGATATTTAGAGTGAAAGTTGCGCAACAAACGTGGAGCATGGAGGTCCCTGTGGTCAACCCAAGAGCGCTCCTCTGGCCCATACCCTTTCCAGTGGACCAAATATTGCAACTTGCCTCTAAATCTCCTGGAGTCAATAATGCTCTGGACTTCGTATTCCTCTTGGCCCTGCACATCCACCGGCCCAGGAACCACCGGAGTGGTAGTATAGCGGTTGCAAACCAAGGGCTTCAGTAAAGACACATGGAACACGTTGTGAATACGCATATTAGTAGGTAGATCCAATGCGTATGCCACAGGATTGATCTTGCGAATGATCTTAAATGGCCCAATGAACCGGGGGGCCAGTTTGTTCGAGGGCACTTGCAGGTTGAGATTTCTGGAGGAGAGCCATACCCTATCCCCAACCTGGAAGGAAACCGCTGATCGCCGTCTGCGATTGGCATGCCTCTGATGTCTGAGGAAGGACTGACTGAGGGACCTCTGCACCTGTGCCCAAGTGGAGTGGAGCTGCTCCATATGCTCATCCAGAGCCGGAATCTGTTGGGCCTGAAATGAGTCTGGGAGTAGACAGGGTTGGAACCCATAATTGACAAGGAACGGAGAGTTCCCAGACGATGAATTAACCGCACAGTTCCTGGCGAACTCCGCCCACGGCAATAGGTCCGCCCAGTTATCATGATGATCAGTCACAAAACAGCGTAGGAACTGTTCCAGTCCCTGATTTGCACGTTCAGCGGCCCCGTTGGTCTGGGGATGGTAGGCTGAGGAAAAGGACAATTGAATGCCCATCTGGTCACAGAATGCCCTCCAGAATCTCGACACGAATTGACTCCCCTGGTCAGACACTATCACTCTGGGAACCCCGTGCAAGCGGAATACTTCTCTGGCAAAAATTAATGCCAATTCCTGGGCCGAAGGGAGGCCAGAGAGGGGCACGAAATGAGCCATTTTAGAGAACCTATCCACCACCATCAGGATAAACGTATAGCCCTTGGAACTCGGCAGCTCTCCCAAAAAATCAATAGAAATATGGGACCAGGGACGATCACCATTAGGCACTGGTTGGAGCAGTCCCACCGGAAGATGTCTGGGAGTCTTGGCCCGGGCACAGGTGGCGCAAGCTGCAGTAAATGCGGCGCAGTCAGCCTTCAGGGAAGGCCACCAGAATGTTCGAGACAATGACCATGCCAACTGATCTCTGCCAATGTGCCCAGCCGCCTTAGATGAGTGGTAGGTCTCAAGCAACTGGGTACGGAACAGCTCGTCCACAAAACAGTTGCCGACTGGGGTTTCAGGAGGTGCCCGAGTTTGTGACGCCAAGATTTGCTCTCCCAGTGGCGAAGTGATGCTGGTACGAATAGTAGCCAAGATCTTATCTGGCTGAATTATGGGAACCGGGGCCTCATCCCTCTCAATGTCTGTGCAGAATTGTCTAGACAAAGCGTCTGCCTTAATATTCTTAGAACCAGGCAAGTATGAGACTATGAAATTGAATCTGGACAGAAATAGGGCCCATCGAGCCTGGCGAGATGACAACCTTTTAGCCTCGGATAGGTAAATCAAGTTCTTGTGGTCCGTGAGGATCAACACTGGGGTTCTTGTGCCCTCCAAGAGATGTCGCCATTCCTTTAATGCCAAGATGATAGCCAACAACTCCCTATCACCAATTTCGTAATGGCTCTGGGCACCGGACAGTTTTTTGGAAAAGAATCCACACAGCCTCAGGTTACCCCCTTCCTTGGGGCGTTGGGAAAGAACTGCACCTACCCCAACCTCGGAGGCATCAACCTCTAGCGTGAACGGCAGGGTGGGGTTAGGGTGGGAAAGTATAGGAGCAGAAGCAAATGCCTTTTTAAGGGTTTCAAAGGCTATCTCAGTTGCCTCAGACCATTGAGAGGGGTCAGCGCCCTTATGCGTCAGGTCAGAAAGAGGTTTCATAATGGTAGAGAAGTTTTGAATAAATTTTCTATAATAGTTAGCAAAGCCTAGAAACCTTTGGATGGCTTTTAACCCCTTGGGTCGTGGCCACTGTAAGACAGCATTCAACTTCTCTTGGTCCATAGCTAAGCCATCAGTAGATATAACAAAGCCCAAGAAGGATACTTGGGAACGATGAAATTCACATTTCTCTAGTTTGCAGAACAATTTGTTCTTGCGTAATCGAAGCAGTACCTCAGAAACATCCTGGATATGCTGGGTTAAATTAGCGGAATGGATCAATATATCGTCCAGGTACACCACCACACAGGACTGTAACATGTCACGGAGGATTTCATTAATGAATTCCTGAAATACGGCAGGTGCATTGCATAACCCAAATGGCATAACCAGATATTCGTAGTGGCCTGACCTAGTATTGAATGCCGTCTTCCACTCATCACCGGCTCTTATCCTTATAAGATTGTAAGCAGCACGTAAATCGAGTTTCGTGAAGATAGATGACCCTTTCAACCTGTCAAATAACTCGGTGATGAGTGGAATGGGGTAGGCGTTTTTGGACATTAGCTTATTGAGTCCACGGTAGTCAATACATGGTCGTAACTCGCCACTCTTCTTTTTCACGCAAAAGAAGCCTGCACCTGCCGGACAGGATGATTTACGAATAATCCCTCGTCTAAGGGCATCCTCAATGTATTCCTCCATGGCCCTATTCTCATCACAGGACAATGGGTATGTTCTACCCCTCGGTGGCACCACTCCTGGGGGCAAATCAATAGCGCAATCATAAGGCCGATGCTGCGGCAATGCACCAGCCTCACCTTTACTGAATACGTCACTGAATTTACAGTATTCAGCTGGCACAGAAGGAGAGGTACACATAATCTTAACTGGGCGAGACAAACAGTGACCAGAGCAGTAGTCAGACCATGACCTAATTTCACACGTTTGCCAGTCAAACTGGGGATTGTGCATCATTAACCAAGGGAACCCCAGAATGACTGCATGATGGGGTGAATGAATAATCTGGAAGCGCACCTCCTCCTTGTGGAGGACCCCAACAGACATAGTGATGAGAATAGTCTCCATGGTGATAAGGGCTGGTTCAAGAGGTCTGCCATCAATAGCTTCAATAGCTAGCGGGATATCCCTTTTAGACAGAGGAATATTATATCCTTCAGCAAACGCCCGATCCATGAAATAGCCTGCTGCGCCCGAATCTACCAGAGCAAATACCTCCACAGCTTGGTCATCAAGGAGAAAACTCACCGGTATGGTGGGTTTTTTGGAACTAGGATCTGGGGACGGTTGTACACCACCTAGGGCATGTCCCCCAAAGTACCCTAGGTGTGTGCGTTTCCCGGACGTACCGGGCAAGTGCATAGTAAATGCCCCTTTTGCCCACAGTACAAGCAGAGCCCTTGTCTTTTGCGATATGCCCTCTCCTCTTTAGATAACCTAGTGAAGCCAATCTGCATAGGCTCCCCTGTTTCGAGTGCCTGACCAGGAGGAATGGGAGGAGAGGGTGGGTCAAAACGCCTGTCGTGCCCATGGATTTTGGAACTAGCCCTTTTAGCCAGGCGTCTCTCGCGCATGCGAGTGTCAATGAGTATCATATATTCTATGTACTCATCTAGATCAGTAGGTACCTCCCTGGCAGCGACTTCATCCTTAATGGAGTCGGATAAGCCTTGTGCGAAGGCTGCCAGTAATGCCTCATTATTCCAGGCCACCTCAGCTGCTAGAATCTGAAATTCTATAGCGTACTCCGCCACAGTACGATCGCCCATCTGTAATACCATCAATTTTTTTGTCGCAGAGCTGGCTCGCCCTGGTGTCTCAAATACTCTGCGAAACTGTTTAACAAATTCGTTAAAGCTCAATGTACAGGGTTTAGCCTGTTCCCATAAAGGATTAGCCCATGCCAAGGCCTTGCCCGTTAACAGAGATATCATGAACCCCACCTTGCTACGGTCATTCGGAAAAGCATGGGGCGTGAGTTCTAGGAATATCTCAAGTTGATTAAGGAAACCTCTACAGAGTGTGGGTTTGCCATCATATCTTAGCGGTAACGGCGCCGCCGCCGTAAAACTTCTGGGGGGAGCCAGTAATTGCCCAGTAGTATTATCCGGTGTCATAACTGGGGTGACCACCGGATTGGGTTTATCAAGGTGCACCGTACGTTCAAGCAAAGTTTGCATGGCCAAAGCCAATTGGTCTAGGCGTTGCTCGTGAACGTCCATCCTCCATTGGAGGTTCTGTGTATTACTGTCACTTTTCCCGTCTGAGGTCATGGCCCTTTCGTACTGTTACGGTTTTCTGACACACAGACCAGGTTATGAAGTAAAAACACAGTTTTATTGAACTGGATAGTAAAATAGTGCCATTACAAGAATAACAGTAATGGTAACACTGACAAGTGAATGCACACAATGATATAATGGAGAATAACCCCTAGGGGTTAATAGGTGCACAACAGCAGAGAGGATCAGGATAGGCCAACGCCCAGGATATATCGAACAGTCTCTAGCAAGTAATGATAGAAATGGTGTCTGACTGAATACACTCTCAAGTAGAAATAGGACTGCGCCCTTATGACCCAAGCCAAACCAATACCACCTCCGTGGGCTGTCTGGGAATACTACTGCCAGTGCTGGAAACCAGAACCATAAACACCCTTACTAGTTTACGTAATAACCCTGCGAGTGCCAATCAGATGGGGCCTGGACACCCCTTGTATGCCACAGTGAAGGTTACTGCACAAGCTGTATGGAGCCGGTGCACTGGAAGTGCGGCTGAAAGCGTATCCTCTATCGTGAGTAGGCCGGAGCCAGAGCACCCCTCCGGTGCAGCTACTACTGTAGCGAGCGGACTAACAGACACCGAGCACTGGCCGTCGGTGCACAGAGGGAGCTCGTGAGATACAGAGAGGAACACCAATAAGTGGCTCAGCAGTTAACCATATACTTGGATATTACGGAAGGCACACCACGGAGACCAATGGCACCGCACGGGTTAAGTGGTTCGGTATGAGAAGGAGTGACAGCAACCAGCATAAGGCAGAGTACCCTAGGTCACAGCTTACTGCCGAGAGAGAGAAACAGTGAGTCTCTATACAGTTCAGAATGTCGCCGGAGCGACTGCAGAGTACTGGAACACGGAACAGGAACCGGACAGCAGCAGACTTCACTAACGAGAAGCAGGTCAATCACGGAGAAGATTCAGCAGCCAGCAACGGGTCAGATCACGAAGTCGGGTCATCAGCCAGCAACGAGTCAGTTCACCAAGTCGGTTCCTCAGCCAGAATCGAGTCAGATCACGGAGCAGGGTCGTCAGCCAGAATCGGGTCAGATCACGGGGCAGGGTCGTCAGCCAGAATCAAGTCAGATCACGGAGCAGGGTCTTCAGCCAGAATCGGGTCAGATCACGGAGCAGGGTCGTCAGCCAGAACCGGGTCAGATCACGGAGCAGGAACCGCAGAATAGTCAGGCAAGCCGGGTCGGTACACAGGAGATACTGGAACTAGCAACAAAGCGTAGGAACAGGAACACCACGAAAGGGCACTGACAAGTGCCCAACCTCCAGCATATAAAGGAACATCCTGGGCGGGCCAATCAGCTTCCTCCAATGCAAAGGTATACAGCCAAGATTGACAGCAAAAACACGGGGACCGTGATACAGAAGCTCAACCAGGTCAGCACACACGGAATATACAGCCAGTCTAGATGGACAACCAGACGCTACCCCAGCCAGGTCGGTGCACACAGAGTAGTCAGCCAGTCCTTAGTCGGTAACAGAATCGGATACTCAGCCAAACCAGGTCAGTACACACGGAGTCAGTCAGCCATTCCTTAGTCGGTAACGGAATCAGAAACTCAGATAAAGCCAGGTCAGTACACAAGGAGTTAGTCAGCCAGTCCAAGGTCAGCAACAGAATCGGATCACTGGAGCGTCAGGAACTAAGCGTAGTCAGGCGAGTCGGGTCATACACAGAAACAGGAACAAGTACTTCTAATCGCTAGTTATGGGTACACCACGAAAGGGCACCGGTAGAATGACAGGAGGGCGTATTTAAAGGCAAACCCTGGGAGGCGTCACTAACACCGAGCCAATAAGAATATGGCCAGGGTAAACCCGGAAGTAACAATGTCGCTCAGTACAGAATCACGGGCACCGTGATAAACGTACACACTGGGGCATTTCCAAAAGCACAGAAAGGGGTACGTTTGGCCTGTTACATAAGCAATCAGCATACTGTGCACATAATTAGCATAATGTGCCACACTGTGAAAGCAACGCATTAGTTTTCTCAAAATTATTTATTTTATAGAAAAAATGGCTGGTACAACATATTGCCAGATTTTGAGTCTGTGAAACAAACTAATCTTGGGCAGGTCCACTTTAAACCAATGTGAATTTGAGGAATTTATATTTATCCCCTAATAGAAAAGCTTCACTTGTATATTTGCACAAATGCCCATTTGCCTTTAACCCTTTAAGTTCAGAAGAGTGAACGATGCATTGAGGAGCACATCCCTTTGTAGCTTAAAAGGTTAACTAACCAGATCCATTTTGAGGATTTCCTGCATAATTTTACACAATGAAAAGCTGTTAGGTAAGAGACGTGGAGCCAATGCTTGCTGAACCTGTCCTCAGTAATCCCAGTGTATAAGATCATCTTGACGGTGGTAGCCTGATCCTAAACCTAATCCAGCTTTTAATTTCCAGTTAACCCCAAGGGCCCTGAGCTCTCACAGTATCCTGGCCTACCTGCTTTTCTTATCATCACGTCTCTACAGCCAGAGGGGCCTGCGGAGAACGGCAATCCCACCCTGACAGCTCAAGCGCTAAAGGGGAACCGGTCAAAAATATTTCAGATTAGATAATTACATCACATTCAAGTGTATACTGGAAAAAAGATGTTCATTAAAGGGATAGTAATACTTCATTTTATCTTTTATTTTATTTTGTAGGCATTAAAAAAACATGAAGAACGATATAAGTATTATCTCTCAAACCTTTATGGTTTGAGAGATATTCACAAGCAAAGTTTCCCCTCCCGCCCCTTTTACCTAGTGTAAGCCATCTCTTCTCAGATGTGGAATCCAGTCCATAGACCGGACAGATAACAGAAGGGGACAATCTTCTTCCTATGAGAACAATGAAAGCCCTGCCCCCCTTGACAAGTTTTTCAGGTTTTTCCCTTATCTTAATTGAAGATTGTCCCTCTCTGCAGTCTACCTGGGCACCTCCCTTCTGATCTGGCTGAGCAGTGTTACGTCAGTAAAAGGGGCGGGAGGGGGATACTTTGTCATTGAATTACTCTTGAACTACAACTCAGACAGAATTGAAATAACACTCTCCAAAGTCCAAATACTATGATGATTAATTAGAGCTGCTTTTATTATAAAACATTACTATCCATTTAAGATAAAGATGAGCAGTTCTGTATCAAAACTGCATTAAAGGGAACTAGGAGCGCTTTGATCCTTTCCAATGCCACTAAACCTGACCTGTTACGTGTACCAGAGTACCACGTTGGGGTCTGAAAGAGACTGCTCCAGTCCTGGAGAGATCAATTTATGACCCGGTTTTAATTACAGTGCTCCTGGAGGAGCAACCTCCAGACGGATGAATGGGGGAAGATTGATCCTTTGGCAGAATTGGGTTTCCAGGATAATGAGGGAATATATACAGGGGTCTAGTATGCTGTGTGGTTGTACTTGTTCAGGTATTTTGGCATGGGCTCAGGTCTTGTCCCTGTTCCAATGCCCCACTCTGTGCTTGGACTTCTAAATAAATCTCTTGACTCTGAATTGCAGCCCAGTCTGGATTATTTCAATGCCATTGTGAAAGAACCCGTGGTCCTATTCTGACAAGAGACTTTCACCACGACTGGTGGCAGGAGTGGAATCTGGCTGTGCATCTGGTATGTCAGAGTTCGATCCCTGGACCGTGACCCAACTATGGACCAGAGTCCAGCAGTTGACAATAGTAGGAGCCAGGAAGTTGAATTGAGCCAAGATCCTAGCATGATTCAGGGTGATGGAGCCTGCTGAGATTATCCTTACCACAGGATCTAACACAACATTCACTGCATCTACAAGCTCTTTCCTACCTCCCAGTATTTCCAGCATCAAGAGTTGTCTGGTATGGGAGCGGCTGACATTGCTGGGTGACAAAGCCACCCTAAAGACAAGCTGGGAGTAATGGAATTTGCTCAGGAACAGAAAAGAGGAGAGGCAGAAGGGACAATCAGCCTGAAGCCAGGGCATCTCCAGAGCCCTACTTGACCATCATGGTAGGTCCAGATACATCTTCCCCCTGGTTCTAAGCAATGGATATACCCTTGTCTGTTCAAGCCTGGCCTAAATCAATCTGCATCACCTGTTCACCTTAAATGAGTTCCTCATTATGCCACTCAAGATGTTCCAGAGACTGGTGATTGGTTACCGGAGTGCTTGTAAGGTGGCTTCTG
>CM074724.1:394090899-394173399 GCA_037306005.1 Rhinophrynus dorsalis | reverse complement strand
CACACACATACACACATCACCCATACATCACATACATATCACACACACACACACACATCACATATATCACAAACACATCACATATATCACAAACACATCACACACACACACACATATCACATACACATCACACACACACACACCATCACACACACACATCACATACATATCACACACACATCACACACATACATATATCACATAAATCACACACACACATACATCACATACATATTACTCACACATGCATAATTCACACACAAATACATCACATGTACATCACACACACACCATCACACATGCACATCCCACATACATACACACACACATATATATGTGCATGTATGTATGTGTATGTATGTGTGTGTGTATGCATGTTTGTGTGTATGTATGTATGCATGCATGTATGTATGTATGTGTGTGTATGTATGTATGTATTTATGTATGTGTATGTATGTATGTATGCATGTATGTATGTATGTGCATGTATGTATGAATGTATGTATGTGTGTGTGTGTGTATGTATGTATGTGTGTATGTATCTGTGTGTGTATGTATGTGTGTGTATGTGTGTATGTATGTATGAATGTGTGTATGTATGTACGTGTATGTGTGTGTATGTATGTATGTGTGTATGTATGTATGTATGTATGTGTGTATGTATGTATGTATGTATGTGTGTATGTATGCATGTGTATGTATGTATGTGTGTGTATGTGTGTATGTATGTATGTATGAATGTGTGTATGTATGTGCGTGTATGTGTGTATGTATGTGTGTATGTGTGTATGTATGTGCGTGTATGTATGTATGTGTGTGTATGTATGTGTGTATGTATGTGTGTGTATGTATGTGTGTATGTATGTGTGTGTGTATGTATGTATCTTCCCGCAGAGAAAGCCAGAAAGGATATTTTCTACCAGTATCAGCTCTGCTGTGTATGTAAAGGCCCAGATAAAATTGGTGTGGCCATATTTTGCCAGTCTCTGCATTAACCACATGAGTGCTGGAGCGTTTTCTGAAGCATTGCTTTACAGTGCATTGGGAGCCTCCCTGCCATTGAAGGGATTAAGCCCTTAGATCAGAGATTCAGCGCACATACGGTTTGTACTTTTGCATTTACAAGTAAAGCACATAAAGAACTAGAAAGTGCAGACGGTTTGACACAACTCCTTCCTTTTGGTTTTTACCAAAACATGACCCCCCCACCTGCCTTTTTATGAGTCATTTGTATTTCATTTACTTTGTAACGTGTTTTGAAGATACTTTCCTTCTCTTTACTACAGACATTTCTATGAAGCAACAATCTTCCCGGCTTCCTTCACACCTGACCTTTGTACCAGCCTCTCCCAAACCTCTGACCTTGATGCTGTTATATCACAGACCAATGTGCACTCCTTCCCCCCTCCTAAACACCTCACTTTACAAATAATCTTTATATATCATTTTTATACCATATATCGCTCCTACCACAATTAATACAATGGCACTCTAAGGGTTAAGAAACAGAGGTGCGTGCCACACAATGAAAAGCTGTGGGTGGCAGCCTGGCGGCGCGGCAATAGTCACGGTTTGAAGTTATTCTGTTAATGTAATAATGTAATAATGATGATTTGAAAATGTTTATATGACTTTGGGATGAGATGTGACAATCATTTTGGAGTCCAGGGTCCGTATTCATTAACCTTAAAAGGTGCATTTCAGGATCAAATCAAATGCACCATAGGGCAGTAGTAGTAATGGTGATGGTAGTAGTGATGATGAAGGTAGTACAGTAATAGTGATGATGGTAGTATAGAAGTAGTAGTGATGGTAGTAGGGCTCAAAATTTCCATTCGCCACTAGCCAATGGCGAGTGAAAATTCAGCCCTGGTGGGTATGTTTTGGCTTGCAGTGGAGAGTAACTTTTCAGGTCTGGCTAGTAGCAAAGGACTTCAAATTTTAAGCCCTGTGCACAATGGTGGTGGTAGTATAGTAGCAGTAATGGGGATGGTGGTAGTAATGGTGATGGTATTAATAATAGTAGTAGTAGGGATGGTAGTTGTGATGATGATGGAAGTAATGGCAGTAGTAGCAGTAGTAGTAGTGATGGTGGTTGTAGTATAGTAGTCATGATGATAGAAGTGATGGTAGTAGTGATGGCGATAGTGGTAGCAGTGATGGTGATTGTAGTATAGTAGTAATAGCAATTGTAGTAGTGATGGTGATGATAGTATAGTAGTAGTAGTAGTATTGGTGCTGGTAGTATAGACGTAGTAGTGATAGTAGTAGTGGTAGTAGTTTTGGTGATAGTGGTAGCAGTGCTGGTGGTTGTAATTTAGTAGTAGTAGTGTTGGTAGTAGTGATGGTGATGGTAGTATTGTAATAGTAGTAGTAGTATTGGTGCTGGTAGTATAGAAGTAGTAGTGATGGTAGTAGTGGTGGTAATAGTACTATGGTGGTAGTAGTACAGTAGTAGAAATAATGATGGTAGCAGTGATGATAGTAGTAGTAGTAGTAGTGATGGTGATGGTAGTATAATATTAGTAATAATGTTGATGGTAGTAGGAATGGTGATGGTACTAGTCGTGGTAGTAGTAGAAGAAGTAGTAGTAGTGACTGTAGTAATGGTGGTAGCAATAGTAATGATGGTGATAATATAGTAGTAGTCATGGTGATAGCAGTTGTGATGGTAGTAGTGGTGGTAATAGCAGTAGTGATGGTGGTGGTAGTATAGTAGTAGTAATGATAGTAGTAGTAGTAGTAGGGGTGGTAGAAATAGTAGTGATGGTGGTGGTAGTATAGTAGTAGTAGGGATGGTAATAGCAGTAATGATGGTGGTGGTAGTATAGCAGTAGTAATGATGATGGTAATAGTAGTGATGGTGGTGGTAGTATAGTAGTAGTAATGATGATGGTAGTAGTAGTAGTACGAGTATTGATGGTGGTGGTAATATAGTAGTAGTAGGGATGGTAATAGTAGTAGTGATGGTGGTGGTAGTATAGTAGTAGTAGTAATGATGATGGTAGTAGTATTGATGGTGGTGGTAGTATAGTAGTAGTAATGATGATGGTAGTAGTAGTGATGGTGGTGGTAGTATAGTAGTAGTAGAGATGGTAATAGCAGTAGTGATGGTGGTGGTAGTATAGTAGTAGGAATTATGATGGTAGTAGTAGAAGTACAAGTATTGATGGTGGTGGTAATATAGTAGTAGTAGGGATGGTAATAGTAGTAGTCATGGTGGTGGTGGTAGTATAGTAGTAGGGATGGTAATAGTAGTAGTAGTAATGATGATGGTAGTAGTGATGGTAATAGTATTGATGGTGGTGGTAGTATAGTGGCAATCGTTGTGGTGATGATAGTAGTGATGGTAATGGTATTAGTAATGGTGATGGTATTAGTGTAAGTAGTAGTAGTAGTGATAGTGGTAGTACCAAATTTCAACTGATTACTCAGGTCACAGGCATTTCATGAAGGTAAAATAATACACTTTTCACACAGCAATTAACTTATAAATACAACTAGTGTAAAAGCCTGTGGACACGGGCCAAGGTCCAGGTAATGTTAACCCTCTGAGTGCCAGAGGGGTACGCAACGCTTTGCTTTGCAATGCGTACCCCTCTGGCACTCAAAGGGTTAAGAGGTCGCTACCTCACTGCTCCACGCGATGCAGTCTTGCATTGCCTCACTCACGCGATGCAATCATGCGCAGTAGAGACCGCCCGAACACGGGCACTGCGCATGACTGCATCATGACAAACATCCTAGTGAATTATTGTTATTATATAGGATAACGATGAGTGTGCCAGGGAGTGGATTCCCCTTAATGACCACTTTGAAGCTGGTCAATGCGCCATCCACGTGACTGATCACATGTACCAGCGTGCCAAACGGGGGACTGACAGAGACCGCTCCAGTCTGGGAGCAGTCAATTTAGGATGCCACTAGTTTTTACAGCTCTCCCACAGGAGCCCTGCAAACACAAAATATGCGACGTGCCAGAACCGTTACTTGTCCTTAAGGCAAGGATACCCTTAGTGAAATATTCTCTCTCTGCTCAAAGTTACGTACGTGTCCTGTCTGCTCCAAGAAGTATGATCTAACTAGAGGGCTTTATCCTAGTCATACTTGTCCTTTAACCCTTTGAGTGCCAGAAGGGTACGCAATACATTGCTTTGCAATGTGTTGCGTACCCCTCTGGCACTCATAGGGTTAAAAGGATAGTAATGTTTTACAAAAACAGCAGCTCCAATTAATCTTCATAGTATTTGGGTCATGGAGAGTGTTATTTCAGTTCTGTCAGTTGTAGCACAAGAGTAATTGAATGATAAAGTATCCCCTCCCGCCCCTTTTACTGATGTAACACTGCTCACCTCAGAGCAGCAAGACTGTCCAGATGGATCACAGAGAGGGACAATCTTCAGTGATCATAAGGGAAAACCTGAAAAACCTGTCAATGGGGGCAGGGTTTTCCTTCTGATCACAGTAAGAAGATTGTCCCTTGCTGCGACCTGTCTGGTCTAAACCCTTTGAGTGCCAGAGAAGTACGCAATGCATTGCTTTGCAATGTGTTGTATACCCCTCTGGCACTCAAAGGCTTAAAGGGATAGTAATGTTTCACAATAAAAGCAGCTCCAATTAATATTCATAGCATTTGAGCCATGGAGAGTGCTATTTCAATACTGTCAGAGTTGTAGTACAAGAGTAATTGAATGATAAAGTATCCCCCTCCCGCCCCTTTTACTGATGTAACACTGCTCACCTCAGAGCAGGAAGACTGTCCGGATGGTCCACAGAGAGGGACAATCTTCAGAGACCATAAGAAAAAACCTGAAAAGCCTGTCAAGGGGGCAGGGTTTTCCTTACGATCACAGTCAAGAGACCAGATTCCACATCTGAGGTGAGCAGTGTTACACTAGGTAAAAGGGGCGGGAGGGGGATAACTTTATCATTCAATTACTCTTGTACTACAACTCTGACAGTATTGAAATAACACTCTCCATGGCTCAAATACTATGCAGATTAATGCGACCTGCTGTTTTTCTGAAACATTACTATCTCTTTAAGTAACCATCAAAGACGTTATTCTCGAGCAGTGAAGACTTGTGTGTAGGAGCAGATGATTAGCTCATTAGTGTCAGCCTCTGATTCCAAGGCATTTCTGTAAATGATTACAGGGAGAATGCAGCCTGTCGTCCAGTCTGACTAATAAAGTATAAATAATGGAACAGTGATGTCAGCGCTCACATGATCAGAGTTCAACTAGGAAAATGCACCTTTCTCCGAGTATAACAAAATACAACTGACGTACAATGACACCAGTGTGTTGTAAAAAAGATCCGGCACTCCCTTTTGAAGATTTTCTGCTTTTGCATCTATTTCTGGATTAACCCTTTAACCCTTTGAGTACGCATTGCCGAGCAAAATATTGCGTACCCCTCTGGCACTCAAAGGGTTAAGTACCGGGAAATCTGAGGTGGATTGCACTTAACCCCTTAATGTCCAATGCCGTGCCTGGCACGTCATGGAATTCAGGGCTCCCCACACGGATGCACACCACTCGGGTAGCCCTGAATCGGATCCCAAAAAAAAACACAAAAAACCCAGTGGTCCTTAAGTGCCGGCCGCGCATGAGCTTTGTTCAACAGTGTTTTCCCTCTAAGTCTTTTATTCCATCAACATGAAGTATATACTGTTTTTTTCTGCACAAGTAGGGCTTTCTTTTGATGCCACACTTATGTGGATAACCCACCATTTATTTTATTAAAATTAAAGAAAACGGTAAAAAAATGTAAAAAAAAAAAACACCATTTTCATTTTTTCTCTTGGGATCATTTGGGTGCAATGGGTTACATTTTTATGGAGACTGTATGAAAGGTATGACCAGTCATTTATACCTACAAAAGGGGCAGTTTTAAGTGGCCAATCTCCCTCTGGGGAGAAAATCCCCGTGTCCCTCTTTCCCTCCCTATTTTCCCACTTTTTGTTTGATCAGACTTTGTGGTATGGATAAGGGCATTAAATTGCTCCACAACAATAAAAGGGGCATTAACTTTTATTCAAACTCCAGTATAAATGTTTATAAATTATACGGTATAAATAAAATAGATTGATCTTGCTCAAATTAATTTATTGCATTTACAGACTGCTGTCAGTAGGTCATTAAAGGACCCACGTTTATCCAAGCCCCAGCTCCAGCGCTGAAGGGGTTAATACCCCCAACTCTGGCCTGTTTTTCTCCCTGTGTGTGTCTGCTCTCTGCTTCTCTCTCCTATACTTTAATAGTAAGGAAGAGAGAGGCAGAGATCAGTGACAAAGGAAATGTATAAAACACGCTGCCTTTGTGAATGAAAACGCTGGTACATGTGATCGCTCCTGGAGCAATCACGTGTACCGGCAGAACAGAGAGGGTCTGAGACTGAGTACTTGTGTCCTGGAGCACTTGGTTTCAGCCTGTAAAGCATGATAGCGGAGGAACGCTGCTATCATTTAACCCATGAAGTGCCAGGACTGTCATGGGTCTTTAGGGGAAGTTTACCCATGACGGTCCTGGCATGTCATGGGTCGTTAAGGGGTTAACCATGGCCATGCCATTTACATACCTGGGAACTTTTGAAACAGGTTGACCCTGAGATCTTTTAAACCTTTGAGTGCCAGAGAGGTATCTCCTCTGGCACTCAAATGGTTAATATTAACCAAAATAGCAATAGCGGGTCCAGATGGCAGTGGTGTGTGTATTGGTGCACATCTCTGTGATCTATGTATGCAGATATATATGCAGAGGTTGGGTTGGTAAGGTGGAACAGCCCTCCACTCACTGGCGCTTCTCCCGCTCCTTGTGTGGTTGCCCTGCGACACCGGCGTCATCACGTTGCAGTCACTTTTCCTCCCAGCAATGCCAGCAACAATTGGCTGGGTCATGTTGTCAGTCAGGTGGTGGGGTCACAGGGTGAGGGGGTCACATGTTGGCAATAGCGGTGTATGGGAGATTTCTGGTCGATGCACTGTGCAGGCAAGCCGTAAGGACATCCGGTCATGCAGTACACTAGTTATTAAGTATTATAACAGTTGCAAAAGCGGCAAATGCCTCGTGAATGAATTCATCTCAGCAAATGATGGCTATACCCGGAGAGCTGAAGGTTTCATCCGGACACACGGAG
Source organism: Rhinophrynus dorsalis (assembly GCA_037306005.1). Classification (NCBI taxonomy): domain Eukaryota; kingdom Metazoa; phylum Chordata; class Amphibia; order Anura; family Rhinophrynidae; genus Rhinophrynus; species Rhinophrynus dorsalis. The sequence continues at coordinate 394,166,260 of CM074724.1, read as the reverse complement.
AGTAGATACTGCTCTAAATCAGGAGTCTCCGGGTGAAATCCAGCAAGTTCTCAGCAATGGCCATTTAGCATTACATCATTCTGCAAGATCTGCGCATCCATCAAATTATCCAGGAAAACAATGTAACAATGAGACAAAGATACTTTGTCAATAGAGTGGTGCTCCACAATGCTTTGGAGATCTCTCTAACAACCAAGGGTTTAAAGCCTTTTTGGTCCTTGCTTGGTTATTGGCCAAAGGTATTTTCTGTGCAAGGAAACAGTGGATGGGACAGGGGGTGGGGTCATTTGAGGAGTGGGGTGTGTCCATGGGTGGAGCTAACTGAGCCTATAATGCCTTGCTTAGGGGTGCCTGGAATGTAACTCTACAATGTATTTTACTTTACATATTTTCCTGCACAGATTCCACTTTAGCAGGGCCGGTGCAAGGATTTTTGCCACCCTAGGCAAAACCTACTTTTGCTGGCCCTTGGCTCCGCCCCTTGTGCCCCACCCCTTTATACCCCGCCTACTTATACCCCACCTCTTTTCTTGCCCCACCAGCTCCACTTTGCCCCCTATCAGCTCCAACTTGCCCCCACCAGCTCCACTTTGTCCCACCAGCTCCATTTTGTCCCTCACCAGCTCCACTTTGCCCCCTCAGCTCCAACTTGCCCCCCATCCGCTTCAACTTGCCCCCCATCCACTCCACTATGCCCCCATCCGCTCCAACGTGTGCCCAGCAGCTCCACTATGCCCCATCAGCTCCAACTTGCCCCCAGCTCCACTTTGCCCCTCATCAGCTCCAACTTTCCCCACCAGCTCCACTTTGCCCCCCATCCGCTCCAACTTGCACCCAGCAGCTCCACTATGCCCCCTCAGCTCCAACTTGCCCCTATCAGCTACACTTTGCCCCCCGTCTGTTCCAACTTGCACCCAGCAGCTCCACTATGCCCCCTCAGCTCCAACTTGCCCCCCATCACATACATGTAGCTCCCGCGCCGTCTTCTCTTCAGTAATGCAGAGCGCGCCGGGAGATCATGACTCCCAGCGCGCTCTGCATTACTAAAGAGCGACCGCGATGAGGGAGCGCAGTAGCAACACAGACCTGACTGTGTTGCGTTCCGGTGTGGTGGGTGCGGGCGCAGCTCTTCTCCACTGCATGCCCGCGCCCCCAGTACTTGTGCGCCCTAGGCCGGCGCCTACCTCGCCTATAGGTGGCGCCGGCCCTGCACTTTAGATCAAACGCATATCTCGCTGTGCTATTATAGCACATTGTGTGGTCATATTGGCACAGCACATACACTAATTAGCATAATGTGCCAGACTGTGCCATTTCATTTCTTAAAAATATATTTATATTAAAAAAAGGCAAGTACAGTTTATAGGCAATCGAATTGTCCTTCACCCCCTTAAGGACCCATGACGTGCAAGGACCGTCATGGGAAAACTAGCGTTAAGGACCCATGACGGTCCTGGAATCCATGGAATTCTGGGGTCAGCCACTCGGGGGACCTCGCCATCCATTAGGCAAAAGAAAAAAAAAAAAGGTGCATTAAGCTTTTCCTGTTGAGTATAACAATGGGACCCCACTGTTGGCAGATGTTTTTTATTCAAAAGTTATTACAACTCAAACATTTATTTTTAAACAAACCATTAGCAATACCACTAACTTGTGTTCAAAAGGATTTTTTTTAACCGTTTGTATCCCTCTGGTACTCAAAGGGTTAATAGAGTAACACTGAAAAACATGAATATTGCAGGGTATAAATATGAATATTGCAAGGTAACTGCCGGCCGCAAGACCGGTCTAAGGGGTTAAAATTTACTTGACTCGTGTTAAGGTGACAGCTCCACTTTAAACTTGCAGTTCTAGGATGAAAGTAAAAGATTGCTATCAGTAATGGAAGGTGATTGTAATCTTCCCTCCCACGCAGCTTAATGTGAATCCAGGTACCAGGAACCTCCCTCTTGTCTGCGCACTGTGTGTGGCTCTGTGTTCAGTGAGCCCTCCCGCACTACACATCTTCCCATTGGCAGTTCCGGACACGTCAACGCTAAGCGCTTGGGTGGAGAACTGAACCTATTTGAAAGGGCTCCAGCTCTCTGTTCTTAATGATTCTGATCAGAATAACATTTCAGGGCCTCGGGGCTGAATGCAACAACAGGAAAAAAGTCAAAGGGTGAAAAATGACTGCACCTTAACAGCCCCAAATTCCTCTTCACTATAACAAGCCTGACTCTCCCCTGTACTGGTAAATCAGGTCTGGCTGTGACTGAATCAAGAATCATCCTAATCTCTCTCTCTTCATTTCCTCGCTTTAGCTCGGGGCCGTTCTTACAACAGGGCAAAGGGCCGTCCCATACTTCCCAAGTATCCCTCTTTAGGCGGGACAGTCCCTCTTTTAGACCCAAATCCCTCTGTCCCTCTTTCCCACCCTGATGTCCCTCTTTTTAGGACATCAGACAGTGTGCATACCTCCCAAGTGTCCCTCTTTTAGTCCCAAATCACCCTGTCCCTCTTTCCCACCCTGATGTCCCTCTTTTTAGGAGATCAGATTCCATGGTGTGTATATAAGTGTATAATATTGCCCTACAGCAATAAAACTCACATTATTGTTTGTTTAAATGTCAGTATATGTCAGTCTGTGTAAATAAAATACTTAGATCTTGTTATAAGTCATTTATTACGTTACTCAAGGAGGTATCAATAGGTCATGAAATAGCCTAAAAATTCTTGGTAATGCCCTGCCCACCAGCCACACCCCCCGCACAACACCCTATAACACAAGTGTCCCTCTTTGGCAATTTGAAATGTTGGGAGGTATGCACAGTATAGAACTGTATCACATTGCTCTACAGCAAAAAAACTCACATTAATGTTTGTTTAAATATCAGTATGTGTGTTTATAAATTATTCTGTGTATATAAAATACTGTGATCTTGTTATAAGTCATTTATTAAGTTACACAAGGAGGTGTCAACAGGTCATGAAATAGCCTAAATATTCTCGGTAATGCCCCGCCCACCAGCCACACCGCCAGCAACATCCCCTAAAACACAAGTGTCCCTCTTTGGCAATTTGAAATGTTGGGAGGTATGCCGTCCGTATGCCGAAGAGAGGAATTCTGGGGCATTTCAGCTTGACAACAGGGAAGGACTAAAGATTCTAAAAAGGTTTCCATTCATGTAAATGGGGTTTTTAATTTAACCCCTGGAATGCTGGAACATTTTCCAAAGCAATGCGTTGCAGGCCTTTCTAGCATCTAAAGGGTTAAAATACAGTTTAAAATAAATAAAAATAAACAATCTATGGAAATTTTTAGTTCTCCCCTATAGAGCTGTTGGGTTGACCCAGAACTCCCCCACTTCTCTTTTGAACATACGGCGGCCGGCCCTTTGTGACCAACTGCCCAATAACTTCTGCTGACAGAGCCTTTAACCCTTTGAATTCTGTAGATGTGTATGTGATACTGAATGGTTCTTTGTTAACCCTTTGAGTGCAAGAGGGGTACGCAACGCATTGCTCGTACCCCTCTGGCACTCAAAGGGTTATTGTAAAAAGTAACCCATTTATTAGGGTTGAGAGGTCATCACTAATTCCAGTGACACATGAAAAATGCCTGCTGCAGCACTTCAGAGGTTAATTATTATGTTGCAATGGTTTCATGTATAAATTCACCAGGCGTGTTTCATATGTGTCCTGTTGTAAAGGGATGATATTCCCAAACCTACACTTATTAACCCTTTCAGTTCCAGAGGAGTACGTAATGTATTGCAAAGCAATGCATTGCGTACCCCTCTGGCATTCAAGGGGTTAAAGTTATGTTGTAGGTAACAGAAAAAAAATATATATTTTAGCCTAACGAATGATTCTGTTTATAAGACTGCTGATACCGATGTAGAACCGGAACAATACTTGGGTAAGGTGACTATATATTCCTTTAACCCTTTGAGTGCCAAAGAAGTGTCCAAGGCACTGCAATCATGCAGAATGTAATTGTTATGTACTACTCCCTCTCCATATGGATTGTAACTCTGTGGTAACACTAGTGTAGATCCATTTCAATTGTAAACTCTGTGCTATCACCTGTGCATGTCCATTTCAATTGTAAACTCTGTGCTATCACCTGTGCATGTCCATTTCAATTGCAAGATCTGTGGTGACACTAGGGTAGCTCCATTTCAATTGTAAGCTCTGTGGTATCAATTCTGTAGCTCCAATTCAATGGTAAGCTCTGTGGTATCACTAGTGTAGCTCCATTTCAGTGGTAAGCTCTGTGGTATCACTAGTGTAGCTCCATTTCAATGGTAAGCTCTGTGGCATCCTTTGTGTGGCTCCAATTCAATGGTAAGCTCTGTGGTATAATTTCTGTACCTCCATATACAGCAATAAACAGGAGACTGAGTGACGCAGTGGTCCACCAACCCAGACTAGCCAGCCCTCCTGAACGAAAAGCAATGCCTTGGAGACCTCTCTGGCATTCAATGGGTTAAAATACCCATTTAGATCTAATTTTTGTTCTCCCGTTTAGTACAATTGGTTACCCAAGAATTTCTCCACTTATCTTTTGAACATACGGCCCTAAGAGTTGAAATTAAACTTCCGTTCAATGCATCGCAGACCACTCTGAATGGCCACACTGAATGGGTTAAAATCCCATTTAAATTAATGTATGCGCTACAATGGCATCTCTTTAACCCTTTGAGTGCCAGAGAGGTACGAATGTGTTGGGTGCCACTCTGGCACTCAAAGAATTAATCCAATCAATGAAGCTGATTTATATGGAGGTAAAGAATGGATTTTGCATCTATACCTCCGTTTCCAGTGGCAGGGAAGGAGTTAATTCTGCCTTTGTGCACCTTGCGTGCCTCACTGACATCCAAAGCTCAGGGACCAAGTGTCCCAAACATAGCAACCCCTGCCACCTCACCTGGTTTCCAGAACATAATTGGTCTCTAAAGGACAGAAAGACATGGGCCAATTATGTCTAAATATAAGTTGTGTTTTTTTTTTTTCCATTTCAATTCTGGTTTAACCCTTCATGTTCAGGTTCCCATCTCATGCACAGGACAAAATGCAGCCTTCAGGGCTGAAATGGCTTCTGCGGGCCCAAGGTTGTTTTAAGAACAAACAATCCGGTGCTTGATTTTGATTGGAGGTTTACTCTTTAAATTGTAACGGTTGGTCAGCATTACTTAATAGTCTGATTAAGCGTATGTAACGTAAAACGCGTGGACTATATACACTTTGTGTTGCATGAAAATCTGAGATTGTTATCCGATGTCCGAAGCTTTGTAAATGATTTTATATTTGATCTAAATAAAATATTGTTTTTATATATCTACTAGTGATGAGCGAGCGTGCTCGGCCGATGCTCGGATCGGCTCGAGCATCGCTCTGCTCGGCACATGGCGGTACTCGTCGAGTACCGCCATGTGCTCTCCCGCCATGTTCGGGTGGCGGGGATCTGTGCCGGAAGAGGCACAGATCACAAGACGCTCCGCTGGACCACCAGGGACTGGAGGTACGGGGGCATTGCGGAGATGAAGGGGGCATTGCGGAGATGAAGGGGGACATTGTGGAAGAGGGGCATAGACTCTATGCCCCTCTTCCACAATGTCCCCCTTGATCTCCGCTATGCCCGTCTTCCACAATGTGCCCCTTTATCTCCGCTATGCCCCTCTTCCACAATGTGCCCCTTCATCTCCGCTATGCCCCTCTTCCACAATGTCCCCCTTCATCTCCTCTATGGCATAGAGGAGATGAAGGGGGACATTGTGGAAGAGGGGCATAGCGGAGATGAAGGGGCACATTGTGGAAGAGGGGCATAGCGGAGATGAAGGGGCACATTGTGGAAGACGGGCATAGCGGAGCTGAAGGGGGACATTGCGGAGCTGAAGGGGGACATTGCGGAGCTGAAGGGGGCATTCGGAGATGAAGGGGGCATTGACCAGGCACCCTCCCCTCATCAGAGCAGGGGGTGCCTGGTGTCGCCCCATTCATTCCAATGGGGCTCGGGTGCTCGGCCGAGCACTCGAGCCTCAGGGGGTGCTCGGTTAGAGCACCCGAGCACCCGAGCATCGGGGTGCTCGCTCAACACTAATATCTACGCTTGTCTCTCAGACACCACTTTTGTGAAAACAGTGCAGTCGATCTTTTATATGATACCAAGGTTGTTTTAACCCACTGGGGATCAGAACACTGCTCAATGTATTGTGAAGGAATGAGTTGTAGACACTTCTGGTTCTCAACGTGGTTACTAGTGGACCCTGGGCGAAATTTCAAATTCTGGGATCCCTTAACCTCTTGGATGATACAGAGGTCACCAGTGAATTGCTTTGCAATGCAAAGAAGACATTTCTGGCTTTCAAGGTGTTAAATGATCTGTCCATTACCAGTGACTCTTAACCCTCTTCTGCAGCAATGAAAGGATTAACTTTCAGTGAGTGGGAGGAGGTAATGTAATGAGAAGACAGAAAGTCAGTGCTAGGGGAGGTGGGTAATGCATTGCTGACCGGTGTCAGTGAGTGGGGAGGTAATGTAGGGATAAGACAGGAAGTCAGTACTAGGGGAGGTGGGTAATGCATTGCTGAGCAGTATCAGTGAGTGGGAGGGGTAATGTAGGGATAAGACAGGAAGTCAGTGCTAGGGGAGGTTGGTAATGCATTGCTGATCAGTGTCAGTGAGTGGGGAGGTAATGTAGGGATAAGACAGGAAGTCAGTGCTAGGGGAGGTGGGTAATGCATTACTGAGCAGTGTCAGTGAGTGAGGAGGTAATGTAGGGATAAGACAGGAAGTCAGTTCTAGGAGAGGTGAATAATGCATTGCTGAGCAGTGTCAGTGAGTGGGGAGGTAATGTAGGGATAAGACAGGAAGTCAGTGCTAGGGGAGGTGGGTAATGCAATGCTGAGCAATGTCAGTGAGTGAGGGAGGTAATGTAGGGATAAGACAGGAAGTTAGTGCTAGGGGAGGTGGGTAATGCAATGCTGAGCAGTGTCAGTGAGTGGGGAGGTAATGTAGGGAAAAGACAGGAAGTCAGTGCTAGGGGAGGTGGGTAATGCATTACTGAGCAGTGTCAGTGAGTGGGGAGGTAATGTAGGGATAAGACAGGAAGTCAGTGCTAGGGGAGGTGGGTAATGCATTACTGAGCAGTGTCAGTGAGTGGGGAGGTAATGTAGGGATAAGACAGGAAGTCAGTGCTAGGGGAGGTGGGTAATGCATTACTGAGCAGTGTCAGTGAGTGGGGGAGGTAATGTAGGGATAAGACAGGAAGTCAGTGCTAGGGGAGGTGGGTAATGCATTACTGAGCAGTGTCAGTGAGTGGGGAGGTAATGTAGGGATAAGACAAGAAGTCAGTGCTAGGGGAGGTGGGTAATGCATTGCTGAGCAGTGTCAGTGAGTGGGGGAGGTAATGTAGGGATAAGACAGGAAGTCAGTGCTAGGGGAGGTGGGTAATGCATTGCTGAGCAGTGTCAGTGAGTGGGGAGGTAATGTAGGGATAAGACAGGAAGTCAGTACTAGGTGAGGTGGGTAATGCATTACTGAGCAGTGTCAGTGAGTGGGGAGGTAATGTAGGGATAATACAGGAAGTCAGTGCTAGGGGAGGTGGGTAATGCATTACTGAGCAGTGTCAGTGAGTGGGGGAGGTAATGTAGGGATAAGACAGGAAGTCAGTGCTAGGGGAGGTGGGCAATGCATTACTGAGCAGTGTCAGTGAGTGGGGAGGTAATGTAGGGATAAGACAGGAAGTCAGTGATAGGGGAGGTGAGTAATGCATTGCTGAGCAGTGTCAGTGAGTGGGGAGGTAATGTAAGGATAAGACAGGAAGTCAGTGCTAGGGGAGGTGGGTAATGCATTGCTGAGCAGTGTCAGTGAGTGGGTGAGGTAATATAGGGATAAGACAGGAAGTCAGTGCTAGGGGAGGTGGGTAATGCATTGCTGAGCAGTGTCAAAAAATGGGGGGGGTAATGTAGGGATAAGAAAGGAATTCAGTGCTAGGGGAGGTAGGCAATGCATTGCGGAGCAGTGTCAGTGAGTGGGGGAGGTAATGTAGGGATAAGACAGGAAGTCAGTACTAGGGGAGGTGGGCAATGCATTGCGGAGCAGTGTCAGTGAGTGGGGGAGGTAATGTAGGGATAAGACAGGAAGTCAGTGCTAGGGGAGGTGGGTAATGCATTGCTGAGCAGTATCAATGAGTGGAGGAGGTAATGTAGGGATAAGACAGGAAGCAGGTGCTAGGGAGGTGGGTAATGCATATCTGAGCAGTGTCAGTGAGTGGGGAAGGTAATGTAGGGATAAGACAGGAAGTCAGTGTTAGGGGAGGTAGGCAATGCATTGCGGAGCAGTGTCAGTGAGTGGGGGAGGTAATGTAGGGATAAGACAGGAAGTCAGTGCTAGGGGAGGTGGGTAATGCATTGCTGAGCAGTATCAATGAGTGGAGGAGGTAATGTAGGGATAAGACAGGAAGCAGGTGCTAGGGGAGGTGGGTAATGTATTACTGAGCAGTGTCAGTGAGTGAGGGAGGTAATGTAGGGATAAGACAGGAAGTCAGTGCTACGGGAGGTGGGTAATGCATTGCTGAGCAGTGTCAGTGAGTGGGGGAGGTAATGTAGGGATAAGACAGGAAGTCAGTGCCAGGGGAGGTGGGTAATGCATTGCTGAGCAGTGTCAGTGAGTGGGGAGGTAATGTAGGGATAAGACAGGAAGTCAGCGCTAGGGGAGGTGGGTAATGCATTGCTGAGCAGTGTCAGTGAGTGGGGAGGTAATGTATGGATAAGACAGGAAGTCAGTGCTAGGGGAGGTGGGTAATGCATTACTGAGCAGTGTCAGTGAGTGATGAGGTAATGTAGTGATAAGACAGGAAGTCAGTGCTAGGGGAGTTAGGTAATACATTGCTGAGCAGTGTCAGTGAGTGATGAGGTAAGGTAGGGATAAGACAGGAAGTCAGTGCTAGGGGAGGTGGGTAATACATTGCTGTGCAGTGTCAGTGAGTGGGGAGGTAATGTAAGGATAAGACAGAAAGTCAGTGCTAGGGGAGGTGGGTAATACATTGTTGAGCAGTGTCAGTGAGTGGGGGAGGTAATGTAGGGATAAGACAGGAAGTCAGTGCTAGGGGAGGTAGGTAATACATTGCTGAGCAGTGTCAGTGAGTGATGAGGTAAGGTAGGGATAAGACAGGAAGTCAGTGCTAGGGGAGGTGGGTAATACATTGCTGTGCAGTGTCAGTGAGTGGGGGAGGTAATGTAGGGATAAGACAGGAAGTCAGTGCTAGGGGAGGTGGGTAATGCATTGCTGAGCAGTGTCAGTGAGTGGAGAGGTAATGTAGGGATATGACAGGAAGTCAGTGCTAGGGGAGGTGGGTAATGCATTGCTGAGCAGTGTCAGTGAGTGGGGGAGGTAATGTAATGAGAAGACAGAAAGTCAGTGCTAGGGGAGGTGGGTAATGCATTGCTGACCGGTGTCAGTGAGTGGGGAGGTAATGTAGGGATAAGACAGGAAGTCAGTACTAGGGGAGGTGGGTAATGCATTGCTGAGCAGTATCAGTGAGTGGGAGGGGTAATGTAGGGATAAGACAGGAAGTCAGTGCTAGGGGAGGTGGGTAATGCAATGCTGAGCAATGTCAGTGAGTGAGGGAGGTAATGTAGGGATAAGACAGGAAGTTAGTGCTAGGGGAGGTGGGGAATGCAATGCTGAGCAGTGTCAGTGAGTGGGGAGGTAATGTAGGGATAAGACAAGAAGTCAGTGCTAGGGGAGGTGGGTAATGCATTGCTGAGCAGTGTCAGTGAGTGGGGGAGGTAATGTAGGGATAAGACAGGAAGTCAGTGCTAGGGGAGGTGGGTAATGCATTGCTGAGCAGTGTCAGTGAGTGGGGAGGTAATGTAGGGATAAGACAGGAAGTCAGTACTAGGTGAGGTGGGTAATGCATTACTGAGCAGTGTCAGTGAGTGGGGAGGTAATGTAGGGATAATACAGGAAGTCAGTGCTAGGGGAGGTGGGTAATGCATTACTGAGCAGTGTCAGTGAGTGGGGAGGTAATGTAGGGATAAGACAGGAAGTCAGTGCTAGGGGAGGTGGGCAATGCATTACTGAGCAGTGTCAGTGAGTGGGGAGGTAATGTAGGGATAAGACAGGAAGTCAGTGATAGGGGAGGTGAGTAATGCATTGCTGAGCAGTGTCAGTGAGTGGGGAGGTAATGTAAGGATAAGACAGGAAGTCAGTGCTAGGGGAGGTGGGTAATGCATTGCTGAGCAGTGTCAGTGAGTGGGTGAGGTAATATAGGGATAAGACAGGAAGTCAGTGCTAGGGGAGGTGGGTAATGCATTGCTGAGCAGTGTCAAAAAATGGGGGGGTAATGTAGGGATAAGAAAGGAATTCAGTGCTAGGGGAGGTAGGCAATGCATTGCGGAGCAGTGTCAGTGAGTGGGGGAGGTAATGTAGGGATAAGACAGGAAGTCAGTACTAGGGGAGGTGGGCAATGCATTGCGGAGCAGTGTCAGTGAGTGGGGGAGGTAATGTAGGGATAAGACAGGAAGTCAGTGCTAGGGGAGGTGGGTAATGCATTGCTGAGCAGTATCAATGAGTGGAGGAGGTAATGTAGGGATAAGACAGGAAGCAGGTGCTAGGGGAGGTGGGTAATGCATATCTGAGCAGTGTCAGTGAGTGGGGAAGGTAATGTAGGGATAAGACAGGAAGTCAGTGTTAGGGGAGGTAGGCAATGCATTGCGGAGCAGTGTCAGTGAGTGGGGGAGGTAATGTAGGGATAAGACAGGAAGTCAGTACTAGGGGAGGTGGGCAATGCATTGCGGAGCAGTGTCAGTGAGTGGGGGAGGTAATGTAGGGATAAGACAGGAAGTCAGTGCTAGGGGAGGTGGGTAATGCATTGCTGAGCAGTATCAATGAGTGGAGGAGGTAATGTAGGGATAAGACAGGAAGCAGGTGCTAGGGGAGGTGGGTAATGTATTACTGAGCAGTGTCAGTGAGTGAGGGAGGTAATGTAGGGATAAGACAGGAAGTCAGTGCTACGGGAGGTGGGTAATGCATTGCTGAGCAGTGTCAGTGAGTGGGGGAGGTAATGTAGGGATAAGACAGGAAGTCAGTGCCAGGGGAGGTGGGTAATGCATTGCTGAGCAGTGTCAGTGAGTGGGGGAGGTAATGTAGGGATAAGACAGGAAGTCAGCGCTAGGGGAGGTGGGTAATGCATTGCTGAGCAGTGTCAGTGAGTGGGGAGGTAATGTAGGGATAAGACAGGAAGTCAGCGCTAGGGGAGGTGGGTAATGCATTGCTGAGCAGTGTCAGTGAGTGGGGAGGTAATGTATGGATAAGACAGGAAGTCAGTGCTAGGGGAGGTGGGTAATGCATTACTGAGCAGTGTCAGTGAGTGATGAGGTAATGTAGTGATAAGACAGGAAGTCAGTGCTAGGGGAGGTAGGTAATACATTGCTGAGCAGTGTCAGTGAGTGATGAGGTAAGGTAGGGATAAGACAGGAAGTCAGTGCTAGGGGAGGTGGGTAATACATTGCTGTGCAGTGTCAGTGAGTGGGGAGGTAATGTAAGGATAAGACAGAAAGTCAGTGCTAGGGGAGGTGGGTAATACATTGTTGAGCAGTGTCAGTGAGTGGGGGAGGTAATGTAGGGATAAGACAGGAAGTCAGTGCTAGGGGAGGTAGGTAATACATTGCTGAGCAGTGTCAGTGAGTGATGAGGTAAGGTAGGGATAAGACAGGAAGTCAGTGCTAGGGAGGTGGGTAATACATTGCTGTGCAGTGTCAGTGAGTGGGGGAGGTAATGTAGGGATAAGACAGGAAGTCAGTGCTAGGGGAGGTGGGTAATGCATTGCTGAGCAGTGTCAGTGAGTGGAGAGGTAATGTAGGGATATGACAGGAAGTCAGTGCTAGGGGAGGTGGGTAATGCATTGCTGAGCAGTGTCAGTGAGTGGGGGAGGTAATGTAATGAGAAGACAGAAAGTCAGTGCTAGGGGAGGTGGGTAATGCATTGCTGACCGGTGTCAGTGAGTGGGGAGGTAATGTAGGGATAAGACAGGAAGTCAGTACTAGGGGAGGTGGGTAATGCATTGCTGAGCAGTATCAGTGAGTGGGAGGGGTAATGTAGGGATAAGACAGGAAGTCAGTGCTAGGGAGGTGGGTAATGCAATGCTGAGCAATGTCAGTGAGTGAGGGAGGTAATGTAGGGATAAGACAGGAAGTTAGTGCTAGGGGAGGTGGGTAATGCAATGCTGAGCAGTGTCAGTGAGTGGGGAGGTAATGTAGGGATAAGACAAGAAGTCAGTGCTAGGGGAGGTGGGTAATGCATTGCTGAGCAGTGTCAGTGAGTGGGGGAGGTAATGTAGGGATAAGACAGGAAGTCAGTGCTAGGGGAGGTGGGTAATGCATTGCTGAGCAGTGTCAGTGAGTGGGGAGGTAATGTAGGGATAAGACAGGAAGTCAGTACTAGGTGAGGTGGGTAATGCATTACTGAGCAGTGTCAGTGAGTGGGGAGGTAATGTAGGGATAATACAGAAAGTCAGTGCTAGGGGAGGTGGGTAATGCATTACTGAGCAGTGTCAGTGAGTGGGGGAGGTAATGTAGGGATAAGACAGGAAGTCAGTGCTAGGGGAGGTGGGCAATGCATTACTGAGCAGTGTCAGTGAGTGGGGAGGTAATGTAGGGATAAGACAGGAAGTCAGTGATAGGGGAGGTGAGTAATGCATTGCTGAGCAGTGTCAGTGAGTGGGGAGGTAATGTAAGGATAAGACAGGAAGTCAGTGCTAGGGGAGGTGGGTAATGCATTGCTGAGCAGTGTCAGTGAGTGGGTGAGGTAATATAGGGATAAGACAGGAAGTCAGTGCTAGGGGAGGTGGGTAATGCATTGCTGAGCAGTGTCAAAAAATGGGGGGGTAATGTAGGGATAAGAAAGGAATTCAGTGCTAGGGGAGGTAGGCAATGCATTGCGGAGCAGTGTCAGTGAGTGGGGGAGGTAATGTAGGGATAAGACAGGAAGTCAGTACTAGGGGAGGTGGGCAATGCATTGCGGAGCAGTGTCAGTGAGTGGGGGAGGTAATGTAGGGAGAAGACAGGAAGTCAGTGCTAGGGGAGGTGGGTAATGCATTGCTGAGCAGTATCAATGAGTGGAGGAGGTAATGTAGGGATAAGACAGGAAGCAGGTGCTAGGGGAGGTGGGTAATGCATATCTGAGCAGTGTCAGTGAGTGGGGAAGGTAATGTAGGGATAAGACAGGAAGTCAGTGTTAGGGGAGGTAGGCAATGCATTGCGGAGCAGTGTCAGTGAGTGGGGGAGGTAATGTAGGGATAAGACAGGAAGTCAGTACTAGGGGAGGTGGGCAATGCATTGCGGAGCAGTGTCAGTGAGTGGGGGAGGTAATGTAGGGATAAGACAGGAAGTCAGTGCTAGGGGAGGTGGGTAATGCATTGCTGAGCAGTATCAATGAGTGGAGGAGGTAATGTAGGGATAAGACAGGAAGCAGGTGCTAGGGGAGGTGGGTAATGTATTACTGAGCAGTGTCAGTGAGTGAGGGAGGTAATGTAGGGATAAGACAGGAAGTCAGTGCTACGGGAGGTGGGTAATGCATTGCTGAGCAGTGTCAGTGAGTGGGGGAGGTAATGTAGGGATAAGACAGGAAGTCAGTGCCAGGGGAGGTGGGTAATGCATTGCTGAGCAGTGTCAGTGAGTGGGGGAGGTAATGTAGGGATAAGACAGGAAGTCAGCGCTAGGGGAGGTGGGTAATGCATTGCTGAGCAGTGTCAGTGAGTGGGGAGGTAATGTAGGGATAAGACAGGAAGTCAGCGCTAGGGGAGGTGGGTAATGCATTGCTGAGCAGTGTCAGTGAGTGGGGAGGTAATGTATGGATAAGACAGGAAGTCAGTGCTAGGGGAGGTGGGTAATGCATTACTGAGCAGTGTCAGTGAGTGATGAGGTAATGTAGTGATAAGACAGGAAGTCAGTGCTAGGGGAGGTAGGTAATACATTGCTGAGCAGTGTCAGTGAGTGATGAGGTAAGGTAGGGATAAGACAGGAAGTCAGTGCTAGGGGAGGTGGGTAATACATTGCTGTGCAGTGTCAGTGAGTGGGGAGGTAATGTAAGGATAAGACAGAAAGTCAGTGCTAGGGGAGGTGGGTAATACATTGTTGAGCAGTGTCAGTGAGTGGGGGAGGTAATGTAGGGATAAGACAGGAAGTCAGTGCTAGGGGAGGTAGGTAATACATTGCTGAGCAGTGTCAGTGAGTGATGAGGTAAGGTAGGGATAAGACAGGAAGTCAGTGCTAGGGGAGGTGGGTAATACATTGCTGTGCAGTGTCAGTGAGTGGGGGAGGTAATGTAGGGATAAGACAGGAAGTCAGTGCTAGGGGAGGTGGGTAATGCATTGCTGAGCAGTGTCAGTGAGTGATGAGGTAATGTAGGGATAAGACAGGAAATCAGTGATAGGGAAGGTGGGTAATGTATTGCTGAGCAGTGTCAGTGAGTGGGGAGGTAATGTAGAGATAAGACAGGAAGTCAGTGCTAGGGGAGGTGGGTAATGCATTGCTGAGCAGTGTCAGTGAGTGGGGAGGTAATGTTGGGATATGACAGGAAGTCAGTGATAGGGGAGGTGGGTAATGCATTGCTGAGCAGTGTCAGTGAGTGGGGAGGTAATGTAGGGATAAGACAGGAAGTCAGTACTAGGGGAGGTAGGTAATGCATTGCTGAGCAGTGTCAGTGAGTGGGGAGGTAATGTAGGGATTAGACAGGAAGTCAGTGCTAGGGGAGGTGGGTAATGCATTTCTGAGCAGTGTTAGTGAGTGGGGAGGTTATATAACCATAAAACAAGAAGTGCCTGCACAACTTTCGTTCACCAGCCTAATCTATATATCAAAATAACTGAAAATCTAGTTTTTGAAATAAAAATTGTAATCCAACATATGGGTGATTTTGAGAGGTCTAGCAGGATAGTGTTCCTTTAATTTAGATCATCAGTGTTAAGATCTTTTTCTCCTGTCTTCGGAATACAAGTTTTCTGATACATGCTTCATGTGAGATGAATCAGCAAGTGAGATTACACTCCAGTGAGTGAACACTCTGATTCCTGTATTTTATCCTACTGAGAATTTAGATAAGGGCCCTTTTTGTTTCTTAGACCCGCCATGCCTCCCAGCATTTCAAGCAGACAAAGAGGGACAGTTTTGTTTTAGGTGTTGTTGCGGAGGGCGTGGCTTCTGGGCGGGGCATTACCAAGAATTTCTAGCCTCTTTGTGTAACTGAATAAATGATTTAGAACAAAACCAAAGTATTTTATTTACTCAGACAAATGTAATAGCACATAAAGTGAAGTTTAAGTAAACATTACTTTATAAGTTTTATTGCTGTGGAGCATTGTGATACTTCTATACACACCACACAGTCTGATCTCCTAAACACATGGACACCAGTGTGATACACTTATATACACACCACACAGTCTGATCTCCTAAACACATGGACACCAGGGTGATACACTTATATACACATCACACAGTCTGATCTCCTAAACACAGGGACACCAGGGTGATACACTTATATACAGACCACACAGTCTGATCTCCTAAACACAGGGACACCAGGGTGATACACGTATATACACACCACACAGTCTGATCTCCTAAACACAGGGACACCAGAGTGATACACTTCTATACACACCACACAGTCTGATCTCCTAGACACGGGGACACCAGGGTGATACACTTCTATATACACCACACAGTCTGATCTCCTAAACACATGGACACCAGGGTGATACACTTCTATACACACCACACAATCTGATCCCCTAAACACAGGGACACCAGGGTGATACACTTATATACACACCACACAGTGTGATCTCCTAAACACAGGGACACCAGGGTGATACACTTCTATACACACCATACAGTCTGATCTCCTAAACCACATGGACACCAGTGTGATACACTTCTATACACACCACACAGTCTGATCTCCTAAACACAGGACACCAGGGTGATACACTTATATACACACCACACAGTCTGATCTCCTAAACACAGGGACACCAGGGTGATACACTTCTATACACACCACACAGTCCTGATCTCCTAAACACAGGGACACCAGGGTGATACACTTCTATACACACACACAGTCTGATCTCCTAACACAGGGACACCAGGTGATACATTTATATAGACACCACACAGTATGATCTCCTAAACACAGGGGACACCAGGGGTGATACACTTATATACACACCACACAGTCTGATCTCCTAAACACAGGGACACCAGGGTGATACACTTCTATACACACCATACAGTCTGATCTCCTAAACACAGGGACACCAGGGTGATACACTTATATACACACACCACACAGTCTGATCTCCTAAACACAGGGACTCCAGGGTGATAAACTTATATACACACCACACAGTCTGATCTCCTAAACACATGGACACCAGGGTGATACACTTTATACACACACCACACAGTCTGATCTCTAAACACAGGGACACCAGGGTGATAAACTTATATACACATCAGACAGTCTGATCTTCTAAACACAGGACACCAGGGTGATACACTTATATACACACCACACAGTCTGATCTTTTAAAAAGAGGGACACCAGAGTGGGAAGGAGGGAAAAGAGGGATTTGGGTCTAAAACAGGGGCTGTCCCTCCTATAGAGGGACACTTGGAAGGTATGGACCCTCCCTAAATTAAATAAGAAATTATTGGTACCTTTAGCCCAACCGACACATGTGAGAACTTTCCTGTTAGTTTTAACATTAGTTTTTGCCATTTAATTCTAATAGGTACAGATGGGACCTTTCAGTAAATTGGTCTGACCCATGTGTTTCCCTGTGTAATTATGTGTCTGCCCAAGGGATTATCTTGATATTGCATCATGAGAAACAGGGCTAATATACTAAGGAATAAGTGGTGTAATTATGAAAAGCAATGCTTTGTAGATCTCTTCAATGGTTTAAAAGCTCTCTATATAGTAACATCTCCTAATAATAACACCCCCAACCCCTTTTACCTTACTATGACCCATCGTCCTTGATGCAGACATTTAGTTGCCCCCCTAAAAAAAAATAGTTCACCAAAACCTATTGGACCCTGTGCAACTGCACCTAGAGCTGCTGTTTGAAATCTTGGCGTCCAGTGCAAACATAAAGCCGGCGTTGGGCCCCCAACCTTAAGCATTCTCACTGCAACCTGGAAGTGTGTATAAAGATGGAACCCGTGGGATTGCTGCAGTATACAGTATGATATGAAACAGAGGTGTGCTCCAGTTAACTGCTACGATACCTACAGAATATACTTTAACCGTGCTATGAATGTTACTCGGTTTTTGCGTTAAGGACCGGTGACGGCCATAGCATGTCACATGCATTTTACTTACAGCGCTCCTCCGGGATCACTGTAAGTAAAAACAGGGAATGAAATTGACTGCGCCAAGACTGGAGCGGTGTCTCTCAGTCCCCAGCGCAGCATGCCGGTACTCATCAAAGGTCACGTGTACAGGCACGTTGGAAACATCAAGTGGTCTTTAAGGGAATGTTAATTCCCAAGACCGTAGACGTTAAAGGGATAGTACTACTTCGTTTTATCTTTATTTTATTTTGAAGGCATTAAAAAAACATGAAGAACAATATAAGACTTATCTCTCAAACCTTTATGGTTTGAGAGATATTCACAAGCAAAGTTTCCCCTCCAGCCCCTTTTACCTAGTGTAAGCCATCTCTTCTCAGATGTGGAATGTAGTCCATAGACCAGACAGATAACAGCAGGGGACAATCTTCTTCCTATGAGAACAATGAAAGCCCTGCCCCCTTGTCAAGTTTTCAGGTTTTTCCCTTATCTTAATTGAAGATTGTCCATCTCTGCAGTCTACCTGGGCACCTCCCTTCTGCTCTGGCTGAACAGTGTTACATCAGTAAAAGGGGCGGGAGGGGGATACTTTGTCATTGAATTACTCTTGAACTACAACTCTGACAGAACTGATTTAACACTCTCCAAAGTCCAAATACTATGATGATTAATTAGAGCTGCTTTTATTGTGAAACATTACTATCCCTTTAAGGGGTTAAACGGGGTCAATCAGGAGATCCGCCCAAATCCCCATCTAACGGTCCCTATTTGACAAAGGCCCCCCTTCACCTCAAAGGGACTGTGGGGGGCTTCCGTATCTGATCAGGGAGGTGGGCCCCCTGCTATAACCAGGAAATCCTAATGGGCTCTATAATTGGTGCCTTTGTTCAAGAGATAACCTCTTCAATCAGACGTCAGGTCCATGCAGGAGGACAGAGTGCACAAGCCTACACAATTCCTTGCACCCCGCTCTGGCCATTATGGGGTTAAGATCACCGCATGTAGTGAGTCGAGTTTGCGCCCTGTGGTCCTGCTAATAACCATGATGTCTGCCTCCATGGACATTACACCAAGCACTGATTGGAGATAAAAGGACAAATGCATAGGGGCCATTAAGAATTTTTTAGTCAGAGTAAAGTTATTGGGGATTATAATTAAGAGGTGTTACTTCTTAAAATCAGTGGGCAGTTTATTTCTTCTACACAGTGCAGCCATTTTGCCCTAAAATTACTCTACATTTGTTTGTGAAGAAGCCCAAAGAGGAGCAGTTCTGGAGGGGGAGAAAAAGATTTCCCTAACTTCTCATTGATTTAAAGGGAGAGTAATACTAGCAAATTACTAATCCCCATATTGTAGCTTTGTTAAAAAGAAACTTATTGCCCCCAGTGTCAACTCTCAAACCCTTATGTGTAAGAGATAATAGCGCTCAAAGTTCCCCCCTCCCTCTCCCTTCCCTGACTGAACGCTGACTGCAGTGAAAGCTGTTGTACAACAGTTTTATGTGCATCAGGTGGCTCTGCAGCGGAGCCGAGATCGCATTTATAAAAAAGAATTCTTTCACTGAAACGGTCTTCTATGTGTGCTTGGTTTGTGATTGGCTTATGATTGGTTTGTCATTGGTTTGTGATTGGTTTGTGCTTGGTTTGTGCTTGGTTTGTGATTGGCTTGTGATTGGTTCATGCTTGGTTTGTGATTGGTTCGTGCTTGGTTTGTGCTTGGTTTGTGCTTGGTTGTGCTCGGTTTGTGCTCGGTTTGTGATTGATTTGTGCTTGGTTTGTACTTGGTTTGTACTTGGTTTGTGCTTGGTTTGTAATTGGTTTGTGCTTGATTTGTGCTTGGTTTGTGATTAGTTTGTGATTGGTTTGTGATTGGTTTGTGCTCGGTTTGTGATTGATTTGTGATTGGTTTGTGATTGTTTGTGATTGGTTTGTGCTTGGTTTGTGCTCGGTTTGTGCTCGGTTTGTGATTGGTTTGTGCTTGGTTTGTGTTTGGTTTGTGATTGGTTTATGCTTGGTTTGTGCTTGGTTTTTGCTCGGTTGGTGATTGGTTTGTGCCTGGTTTGTGCTTGGTTTGTGCTTGGTTTGTGCTCGGTTTGGGACTGGTTTGTGCTTGGTTTGTGCTCGGTTTGTGATTGGTTCGTGCTTGGTTTGTGCTTGGTTTGTGCTCGTTTGTGATTGGTGTGTGCTTGGTTTGTGCTTGGTTTGTGCTTGGTTTGTGATCGGTTCATGCTTGGTTTGTGTTTGGTTTGTGATTGGTTTGTGATTGGTTCGTGCTTGGTTTGTGCTCGGTTTGTGATTGGTGTGTGCTTGGTTTGTGCTTGGTTTGTGATCGGTTTGTGCTTGTTTGTGGCTTGGTTTGTGATTGGTTTGTGTTGGTTTGTGATTGGTTTGTGCTTGGTTGTGATTGGTTTGTGCTTGCTTTGTGATAGGTTTGTGCTCAGTTTGTGCTCGGTTTGTTATTGGTTTGTGCTTGGTTTGTGATTGGTTTGTGCATGGTTTGTGATTGGTTTGTGATTGCTTTGTGCTTTGTTTGTGATAGGTTTGTGCTTAGTTTGTGTTTGGTTTGTGATTGGTTTGTGCTTGGTTTGTGATTGGTTTGTGCTTGCTTTGTGATAGGTTTGTGCTCAGTTTGTGCTCGGTTTGTGATTGGTTTGTGCTTGGTTTGTGCATGGTTTATGATTGTTTGTGCTTGGTTTGTGATAGGTTTGTGCTTGGTTTGTGATAGGTTTGTGCTCGGTTTGTGATAGGTTTGTGCATGGTTTGTGATTGGCTTGTGATTGGTTCGTGCTTGTTTGTGATTGGTTAGTGCTTGGTTTGTGCTTGGTTTGTGCTCGGTTTGTGATTGGTGTGTGCTTGGTTTGTGCTTGGTTTGTGCTTGGTTTGTGATCGGTTCATGCTTGGTTTGTGTTTGTTTGTGATTGGTTTGTGATTGGTTCGTGCTTGCTTTGTGATAGGTTTGTGCTCAGTTTGTGCTCGGTTTGTGATTGGTTTGAGCTTGGTTTGTGCATGGTTTATGATGGTTTGTGCTTGGTTTGTGATTGGTTTGTGCTTGGTTTGTGATAGGTTTGTGCTCGGTTTGTGATAGGTTTGTGCATGGTTTGTGATTGGCTTGTGATTGGTTCGTGCTTGGTTTGTGATTGGTTCGTGCTTGGTTGTGCTTGGTTTGTGCTCGGTTTGTGATTGGTGTGTGCTTGGTTTGTGCTTGGTTTGTGCTTGGTTTGTGATCGGTTCATGCTTGGTTTGTGTTTGGTTTGTGATTGGTTTGTGATTGGTTCGTGCTTGGTTTGTGCTCGGTTTGTGATTGGTGTGTGCTTGGTTTGTGCTTGGTTGTGATCGGTTTGTGCTTGGTTTGTGCTTGGTTTGTGATTGGTTTGTGTTTGGTTTGTGATTGGTTTGTGCTTGGTTTGTGATTGGTTTGTGCTTGCTTTGTGATAGGTTTGTGCTCAGTTTGTGCTCGGTTTGTTATTGGTTTGTGCTTGGTTTGTGATTGGTTTGTGCATGGTTGTGATTGGTTTGTGATTGCTTTGTGCTTTGTTTGTGATAGGTTTGTGCTTAGTTTGTGTTTGGTTTGTGATTGGTTTGTGCTTGGTTTGTGATTGGTTTGTGCTTGCTTTGTGATAGGTTTGTGCTCAGTTTGTGCTCGGTTTGTGATGGTTTGTGCTTGGTTTGTGCATGGTTTATGATTGGTTTGTGCTTGGTTTGTGATAGGTTTGTGCTTGGTTTGTGATAGGTTTGTGCTCGGTTTGTGATAGGTTTGTGCATGGTTTGTGATTGGCTTGTGATTGGTTCGTGCTTGGTTTGTGATTGGTTAGTGCTTGGTTTGTGCTTGGTTTGTGCTCGGTTTGTGATTGGTTTGTGCTTGGTTTGTGCTTGGTTTGTGCTCGGTTTGAGATTGGTTTGTGCTTGGTTTGTACTTGGTTTGTACTTGGTTTGTGCTTGGTTTGTACTTGGTTTGTGCTTGGTTTGTGCTTGGTTTGTGATTAGTTTCTGATTGGTTTGTGATTGGTTTGTGCTCGGTTTGTGATTGGTTTGTGATTGGTTTGTGCTCGGTTTGTGATTGGTTTTGTGATTGTTTGTGCTTGGTTTGTGCTCGGTTTGTGATTGGTTTGTGATTGGTTTGTGCTTGGTTTGTGCTCGGTTTGTGATTGGTTTGTGCTTGGTTTGTGCTCGGTTTGTGAGTGGTTTGTGATTGGTTTGTGCTGGTTTGTGCTCGGTTTGTGATTGGTTTGTGCTTGGTTTGTGCTCGGTTTGTGATTGGTTTGTGATTGGTTTGTGATTGGTTCGTGCTTGGTTTGTGCTTGCTTTGTGCTCGGTTTGTGATTGGTTTGTGCTTGGTTTGTGCTTGGTTTGTGTTTGTTTGTGATTGGTTTGTGCTTGGTTTGTGTTTGGTTTGTTTGTGATTGGTTTCTGCTTGGTTTGTGATTGGTTTGTGCTTGCTTTGTGTTTGGTTTATGCATGGTTTGTGCTCGGTTGTGATTGGTTTGTGCTTGGTTTGTGCTTGGTTTGTGATTGGTTTGAGCTCGGTTTGTGATTGGTTTGTGATTGGTTTGTGATTGGTTTGTGCTTGGTTTGTGATAGGTTTGTGCTTGGTTTGTGATTGGTTTGTGCTTGCTTTGTGATTGGTTTGTGCTTGCTTTGTGATAGGTTTGTGCTCAGTTTGTGCTCGGTTTGTGCTTGGTTTGTGCTTGGTTTGTGTTTGGTTTGTGATTGGTTTGTGCTTGGTTTGTGCATGGTTTGTGATAGGTTTGTGATTGGTTTGTGATTGGTTTGTGCTTGGTTTGTGATTGGTTTGTGCTTGCTTTGTGATAGGTTTGTGCTCAGTTTGTGATTGGTTTGTGCTTGGTTTGTGCTTGGTTTGTGCATGGTTTGTGATTGGTTTGTGCTTGGTTTGTGATTGGTTTGTGCTTGGTTTGTGATAGGTTTGTGCATGGTTTGTGATAGGTTTGTGATTGGTTTGTGCTTGGTTTGTGCTTGGTTTTGTGATTGGTTTGTGGTTGGTTTGTGCTTGGTTTGTGATAGGTTTGTGCTCGGTTGTGATTGGTTTGTGCTTGGTTTGTGCTTGGTTGTGATTGGCTTGTGATTGGTTCGTGCTTGGTTTGTGATTGGCTTGTGATTGTTCGTGCTTGGTTTGTGCTCGGTTTGTGATTGTTTGTGCTTGGTTTGTGCTTGGTTTGTGATTGGTTTGTGATTGGTTCGTGCTTGGTTTGTGCTTGGTTTGTGCTCGGTTTGTGATTGGTTTGTGCTCGGTTTGTGCTTGGTTTGTGCTTGGTTGTGATCGGTTCGTGCTTGGTTTGTGTTTGGTTTGTGATTGGTTGTGATTGGTTTGTGCTTGCTTTGTGATAGGTTTGTGCTCAGTTTGTGCTCGGTTTGTGATTGGTTTGTGCTTGGGTTTGTGATTGGTTTGTGCATGGTTTGTGATTGGTTTGTGATTGGTTTGTGCTTGGTTTGTGATAGGTTTGTGATTGGTTTGTGATAGGTTTGTGCTTGGTTTGTGTTTGGTTTGTGATTGGTTTGTGCTTGCTTTGTGATAGGTTTGTGCTCAGTTTGTGCTCGGTTTG
Source organism: Rhinophrynus dorsalis (assembly GCA_037306005.1). Classification (NCBI taxonomy): domain Eukaryota; kingdom Metazoa; phylum Chordata; class Amphibia; order Anura; family Rhinophrynidae; genus Rhinophrynus; species Rhinophrynus dorsalis. The sequence goes on along the minus strand of CM074724.1, from coordinate 394,143,355 downwards.
TGACTGGTTTGTGCTTGGTTTGTGATTGGTTTGTGCATGGTTTGTGATTGGTTTGTGCTTGGTTTGTGATTGGTTTGTGCTTGGTTTGTGATAGGTTTGTGCTCGGTTTGTGATAGGTTTGTGCATGGTTTGTGATAGGTTTGTGCTTGGTTGTGCTTGGTTTGTGATTGGTTTGTGCTTGGTTTGTGATAGGTTTGTGCTCGGTTTGTGATTGGTTTGTGCTTGGTTTGAGCTTGGTTTGTGCATGGTTTGTGCTTGGTTTGTGCTTGGTTTGTGCTTGGTTTGCACGCACACATAGAAGACCGTGTGAGTGGACGAGGCTTCTCTTTATCTGCATGCGCAGTGCTCCATCCCAGCTGTCTCACTTGCACCAGTCCAGCCAGCCAATGAAATGTATTTGCTATACGGCGTGTAGCTGCTCTACCATCATAGAATTCCCTGACGTGCCAGGATTGTGGCTGGTTCTTAAGTGCCGGAACTAGCATGACGTCCTGGCACAGCACGAGTCCTTAAAGTGTTAGTAATGGCTGATTTTAACAAAATGTAATATTGTAGATATTAAAAAACTAAATTAACTGATGCAAGTCCGATCTCTCAAACATGTATGGTTTGAGAGATATACAGTGATAAAGTCCCCCCTCCCTGCCCTTTCACAGACGTCAGCACACTAGCTGACAGAAGGAGATCCTGGTCTCGGGACCGGCTGGCGGCTCTTCAGCAGAGCCGAAATAGCTCTATCTAAAAAGAATTACTTCATTAGAACGGTCTACAAAGTGTGATTGCAAACCAGGCACACTTTGTAGACCATTCCAATATACTATTTCGTTTTAGATTGCGATATTTTCGACTCTGCTGAAGAGCCGCCAGCCGGCCGCACGACCCGAATCTCCTCTGTGAAAGGGGAGGGAGGGTGAACTTTATCATCGCATATCTCTCAAACTACACAAGTTTGAGAGACCCGACTTGCATCAGTTTAATTTATTTTTTAAATATCTACAATATTACATTTTTGTAAGATCAGCCATTACTAACACTTTAAGGACTCGTGCTGTGCCAGGACAGCATGCTAGTTCCGGCACTTAAAGGGATAGTAATACTTCATTTTATCTTTATTTTATTTTGTAGGCATTAAAAAAACACGAAGAACGATATAAGTCTTATCTCTCAGACCTTTATGTTTTAAGAGATATTCACAAGCAAAGTATCCCCCCCCCCCCCGTTCACGCCAGATCAGAAGGGAGGTGCCCAGGTAGACTGCAGAGAGGGACAATCTTCAATTAAGATAAGGGAAAAAAGCTGAAAAACTTGTCAAGGGGGGCAGGGCTTTCATTGTTCTCATAGGAAGAAGATTGTCCCCTGCTGTTATCTGTCTGGTCTATGGACTGGATTCCACATCTGAGAAGAGATGACTTACACTAGGTAAAAGGGGCGGGAGGGGGAAACTTTACTTGTGAATATCTCTCAAATCATAAAGGTTTGAGAGATAAGACTTATATCATTCTTCATGTTTTTTTAATGCCTACAAAATAAAATAAAGATAAAACGAAGTATTACTATCCCTTCAAGAACCAGCCACAGTACTGGCACGTCAGGGAATTCTGTGATGGCAGAGCAGCTACATGCCACGCTGGCATCCCAGATTGCACTGAAGAAGAGAAAGAAGCTCAGTAGTGGTAAGAGGTTAATTGTGGAGATCCTGGTAACATGCACTGTTGGGTGGGTGGCTCGAGGACAGGATTGAATGCCCCGTACTAAGCTACTTACTGCGAAAATTCTCCCAACACCTCTGCTACCACCAATGGGAGGGCAGGGACAGTGTGTGGGGTGGCATATTCCATTGTTCTCTGCCTTGTTTATCATCGTTTACTAATAGGGCACAAGGGAAATTTGCATTTAATTTTTCACTACGCATGCTATGGGGGGGAGATGTTCCAGACTTGCTCTAAAGGAGAAGCAACACATCTTAAAGGGATAGTAATGTGTCACAATAAAAGCAGCTCCAATTAATCATCATAGTATTTGGACTTTGGAGAGTGTTATATCAATTCTGTCAGAGTTGTAGTACAAGAGTAATTGAATGATAAAGTATCCCCCTCCTGCCCCTTTTACTGATGTAACACTGCTCAGCCAGATCAGAAGGGAGGTGTCCAGGTAGATTGCAGAGAGGGACAATCTTCAATTAAGATAAGGGAAAAAGCTGAAAAACTTGTCAAGGGGGGCAGGGCTTTCATTGTTCTCATAGGAAGAAGATTGTCCCCTTCTGTTATCTGTCTGTCTAATGGACTGCATTCCACATCTGAGAAGAGATGGCTTACAACTAGGTAAAAGGGGCAGGGCTTTCATTGTTCTCATAGGAAGAAGATTGTCCCCTTCTGTTATCTGTCCTGTCATACAACCAGATCCCACATCTGAGAAGAGATGGCTTACACTAGTAAAAGGGGCGGGAGGGGAAACTTTTGCATTGTGAATATCTCTCAAACCATAAAGGTTTGAGAGATAAGACTTATATCATTCTTCATGTTTTTTTAATGCCTACAAAATAAAATAAAGATAAAACGAAGTATTACTATCCCTTTAACATTGGACAGAAGCCAATTATTTACCGGCCTGGCGGTAAAATACCAGCTGGGTGGCAACCTAAGGGAGACATGACAGTAGATATCAGGAACCCAGGTCTCATATGCAGCTCAATGCACATTGTAGTCTTAACCCTTATGGACCCAGAGGGGTGTACTTCTCAATGTGTTGCACGCCCTCTGGTCCTTAACCCTTTGAGTGCCAGAGGGGTACTCAACGAATTGCTTTGCAATGCACTGCATACCCCTCTGGCGCTCAAAAGGTTAACGGTTAAGTAGACTGATGCCTGTCAGTTTGGATGGACATGTAGACATCTAGGGTTAACTTGAAGAGGTGGGAGGCGTTAGTTCTCCTTTAAATTTGACATCTAATAATGTAAGTATATGTTACACCAGAGCTGTCAGACCGCATCCTACAGACCGAGACACAGCACATTTTTGGAATATCCACATTTTGCCCTTGTCTTCAGCTCTGTCCTATTGGCCACAAAACTGATTCTTCACAGGTTTTTGCGGTCTATAGGACAGAGCTAAAGACAAGGGAAAATGTGGGATATTCCAAAAATGTGCTCTGTTTCTTCCTTTAGGACTGATAGCCCTTTTGTACCTGGTAAAGACTAAGAGCGAGATGTTTAAAGGGATAGTAATACTTCGTTTTATCTTTATTTTATTTTGTAGGCATTAAAAAACACGAAAGAACGATATAAGTCTTATCTCTCAAATCTTTATGGTGTGAGAGATATTCACAAACAAAGTTTCCCCTCCCGCCCCTTTTTCTAGTGTAAGCCATCTCTTCTCAGATGTGGAATGCAGTCCATAGACCAGACAGATAACAGCAAGGACAATCTTCTTCCTATGAGAACAATGAAAGCCCTGCCCCCCTTGACAAGTTTTTCAGGTTTTTCCCCTTATCTTAATTGGAGATTGTCCCTCTCTGCAGTCTATCTGGGCAACCTCCCTTCTGATCTGGCTGAGCAGTGTTACATCAGTAAAAGGGGCGGGAGGGGGATACTTTATCATTCAATTACTCTGAACTACAACTCTGACAGAATGAAATAACACTCTCCAAAGTCTAAATACTATGATGGTTAATTAGAGCTGCTTTATTAAGAAACATTACTGTCCCTTTAAAAGCCATCATAATGAAAAAATTGTCGGTGGTAAAAGAAGGACAATATTTTCAGACGTAAATCCGTCACGTTTGAAAACGTGTCTAAAGAATTAAAAATGACGGTAAGAAGATATTGATGAACATTACCCTTAAAGGGAAACTAATGTCACAATAAATAATGATACTTGTTTTGTAGAGGTTTAAAAGATAAGTTATTTGGCACAAATCCTATCTCGGAAACCTTTACGGTTTGAGAGATATTAGTATGTAAATTTCCCCTCTCCCTCCCCTTCTCCTGACGTCAGTGCTGTGCTAACAGCAGGAGATTCTGGTCCGGGGACCAGCCGACGGCTCTGCAGCAAAGCCGAAATCTCGTTATTTAAAAATAATTACTTCATTGGAAAGGTCTACAAAGTGTGCCTGGTTTGCAAGCACACTTTGTAGACCGTTCCAATGAAGTAATTATTTTTAAATAATGCGATTCGGCTCTGCTGAAGAGCCTTGAGCGACTCGAATCTCCTGCTGTCAGCTTTACAAGTAGGAAAAGGGAAAATTAACAAGCGAATGTCTCTCAAAACATAGCGGTTTGAATGATAGGATTTTTGCCAAATAACATATTTTTTGAACCTCTACAAAAATCATAATTTTTTTATGGGACATTACTGTTCCTTTAAAAGTCTGATGTTAAAAAGTTTTCATCAGCTGTTTAACCATGTAATGTAGTATTAGGATTGTTATATCAAGCTCCGGTAAGCATTATAGTGATGTTGTAACCTTACTAGAATGCTAACCCGGAGATTGATATAACAATAGCAGCCATTCACCAGCACACCGAAGCAGAGGCGTAACTAGAAAGCCACCAGGTCCTGGTGCAAGAATTGCCATGGCCCCCCCGACCACATTGACCCCCCTCAACTACATATCCACCTCCACATTGCCCCTTCCACATTGCCCCTTCCATATTGCCCTTTCACACTGACCTCACCTCCACATTGCCTCTTCCACAATGCCCCTCATTCTCCACATTGCCCCTTTATCTCCACAATGCCCCTCATTTCTCCATATTGCCCCTTCAACAATGTCTCCATCACAATGCCCCTCTTTCTCCACAATGCCCCCATCACAATGCCCTCATTCTCACAATGCCCCCCATCACAATGCCCCTCTTTCTCCACATTGCCCTTCCACAATGCCCCATCTTCACATTGCCTCTCAATCTCCATAATGCCCCTTCCACAATGCCCCTCATTCTCCACAATGCCCCCATCACAATGCCCCTCATTCTCCACAATGCCTCTTCCACAGTGCCCCTCATTTTCCCACATGCCCCTACTGACCTCCCCCCTCCTCCTACCTTGAGTCCCTGCTGGTCTAGCGGTGTGAGATGACAGATCTGTGGGCTCATTCGGCACAGACCTCAGTCTGAAACGCAAGCTCCCGCGCCGGTTCTTAGTAAAGCAGAACGCTGGGAGATTATGTCATCTCTCTTCATTACTAGAGCACATAGCTAGGGTGTCACAGAGGCGGCCGTGCCCCTGAGAGTGACAGGCCCGGTCGCAGGTGCGACCCCTGCAACCTCTATTGTTACGCCACTGCACCGAAGGGAAGCAGGGATGTTGAAATAGTACTGGGAAGCCTTACAGCTATGCCACAGATACACCGTGGCGCATTATGCCGGAAGCGCACAATTTGGAGATTAAAGATGTTAAAAAGTACATTAAAAAAAAGCACTACTTTTACGACCGTTTTTGCCCTTTGACGGAGATGGCAGAATTGGATGCAAAAAATGACCGAAACATGTCTGAGGATTGACGGATCGTGGTGTAAGTACTTTTTATTCTGATTACAGACAATTTCAGTTAGCACTAGTGATGATCGAGCACCCCAATGCTCGAGCGCCCCCGGAGGCTCGAGTGCTCGGCCGAGCACCCGAGCCCCATTGAAGTCAATGGGAGGACTCGAGCATTACACCAGGCACCCCCTGCTCTGATGAGGGGAGGGTGCCTGGTTCATAGGAAAAGGTCAGAAAATGATGGAAACACCACAGAATGGTTCAGGGACAGCATAAGGAGGATGTCTGGATGCATCTTGGACTCCAACGTCGCTGCTGGGAACGATGTTTCGCCCGTAGTACGACATTTTTACAGGACTGACCGTAAAACACACAAAAAGGAAGATAAAAACTAATCTGCGGCTAGGCACACTAAACAATATGTGACGCTAGTCTGCGGCTAGGCACACTAAAACAATATGTGACGTTAATCTGCGGCTAGGCACACTAAACAATATGTGACGCTAATCTGCGGCTAGGCACTGCACACGAAACAGAATGTGACGCTAATCTGCGGCTAGGCACAGTGAACGGAATATGTGACGTTAATTTGTGAATTTGCACACTAAACAATATGTGCCGCTAATCTGCGGCTAGGCACACTAAACAGAATGTGACGCTAATCTGCGGCTAGGCACAGTGAACGGAATATGTGATGTTAATTTGTGAATTTGCACACTAAACAATATGTGACGTTAATTTGTGAATTTGCACACTAAACAATATGTGCCGCTAATCTGCGGCTAGGCACACGAAACAGAATGTGACGCTAATCTGCGGCTAGGCACACGAAACAGAATGTGACGCTAATCTGCGGCTAGGCACAGTGAACGGAATATGTGACGTTAATTTGTGAATTTGCACACTAAACAGAATGTGACAATAATCTATGGCTAGGCACACGTTTAAAATGGCCCTTTTTGTCTCTGCGTTGTACAATATTTGTCCCTGTGCACCTAGTACAATGTCACCTTACTAATATCCCACCATCAAAAAAAAATGAAATTGTGCCCCCCCAAACAAAATATGAATGCTGCCCCCACACACAACAGTCCTAAAAAGGACTTTTGGGTCTTGAAAGAGTACCAACACTTTTATCTCCCTACACTGACTTTCCCTGCCTGATCGCATCTCTCCCTGGCTGAGAATGAGCAGAACTTGCGAGTCGGGTGCTATACAGCACCCGATCACGGGTTCTGGCCAGCCAATCAGTGTAATGCCAGCAGCCAACATGGCTGCTGGCATTACACTGATGTCAGAGCCTCCCCGCACGTTTATTGGCTGTGCAGCAGCCGCGAAACGTGCGGGGAGGAGACCCGAACATGGCGGGCAAGCACATGCGGTACTCGTACGAGTACCGCCATGTGCCGAGCAGAACGATGCTCGAGCCGAACCGAGCTTCGGGCCGAGCATGCTCGCTCATCACTAGTTAGCACCACTTTCTGAACATCTCACCCTTAGAGGTCCACTAAGATCTGAGGGTGGGAGTGTCCAAGTAATGAGATTTGTATAGTAAAGGTGGGTGGAGTTTATTGGGGTGCAAGGGATTGAGAGGAGTGGAGGCGGGGTTTGACCTTAAAATGGGCGTAGAGGAGAAGAACTGGACGGAGAGTGACCGGAACTGGCCGTGAATGTGGGTGGAGTTACAAGGAAAGTCGCTGAAATCTGAGAATCAGCCTCTGTCCCCAGAAATCCAATAATTAGGTAGAAACCTGGACTCTTGGGGTCAGATCCGGACAGGTCCCAGGTATGATTAGGGACATACGCGCAAAAGAAAGGAATTACAGGCAAATCAACAGCGCCATGGCAGGTAGGAAGGAAGGGGCAAAGACTCCTTCCCAGTAAGCAGTTAGCAAAAGTAATTGTAAAAGTAATCCAGGCATCAGAGGAGGAAGCAGGCACACTGTGTGAGAGAAGGTGAACTCCTTGAGTGCCCGGCACACACACAATACACACAATACACCACAACACACGCAATAAACATACCCAACACACAAAATGCATACAATACACCACAACACACACACCAAATACACACACACTATACACAAACACACGCACAACACACACAACATGCACACAATACACCACAACACACATGAGCAAATCACACTGGTGATAAACCATAAGCAGGCTGCCCCTGGGTATCACACACAGTCCACAGTTCTTAAAAAATGTACAGGTTTATTTTGACATTGCATCAAACACAATCAGCAGGCAGTGTTTTACAAAACAAAGTGAAAACAACACTACAAATAAAAACTAGCACAATCTGAGCTCCAACTTTACTTGTAATAGATTCCCCCTTCTACTTCAGGGTTCTACAGAAATACCACAGGTTTAACCAACCTTTTCCAGTCCTGCTTTGTTGCTCTGCTCAACATTTCTTGCTCACAGCAAGTGAAAACTCCATTTTCTATTTACAGCCTGCTAAACCTGCTAATTGCGACTTGTGGAGGGGGTAGAGGCTGTGTAGGATTCTGGGCGCTAAATACCTTATATTCCAAGCCTCTTTTTTCATGTTCTGAGCATGCTCATTCAGTTCCTTGAAGTCCAAGCCTCTTTTTCACGTTCAGGAGGAAGTTGAGGGAGTGAAAACTACTTGAAGAGGCCCCTGCCCACTCCTGTCAAAATCACGCCCCTCTCATATCTCTAGGAATGGCAGTAGGGAGGAGCTATGAGTAACTCCTCCTTACTGCCGCCCCTGAGTGTGTGTGGCTTAAGATGCAGGATTTCTCTTTGATACATGTAGATTATTATAAACCCTAAGGAAAATAAACAAAACAATAAGAGAAAAACTAACCTACAGCAATAACTACCCTAACCCCAGATCGAGCACCCCGATTCCCCCGAAAGAATAGTCATTCCCAATGACCTTAAAGCATGTGTTAAAAGAGTCTGATGTGTAGTATGTAAGGTCTAAGCGTTTGTTAGCCACGTTCCCCAAATCTTGTTAAACTGTTGAGGAGATCCTCTATGTATGTGTACTAGATGGTAGTGAGGTAAGTTTTGGTTAATTGATAGTGATGAACGAGCATGCTCGGCCGAAGCTCGGTTCGGCTCGAGCATCGCTCTACTCGGCACATGGCGGTACTCGTACGAGTACCGCATGTGCTCGCCTGCCATGTTCGGGTCTCCTCCCCGCACGTTTCGCGGCTGCTGCGCAGCCAATAAACGTGCGGGGAGGCTCTGACATCAGTGTAATGCCAGCAGCCATGTTGGCTGCTGGCATTACACTGATTGGCTGGCCAGAACCCGTGATCGGGTGCTGTATAGCACCCGACGCGCGAGTTCGGCTCATTCTTAGCCAGGGAGAGATGCGCTTAGGCAGGGAAAGTCAGTGTAGGGAGAATAAAATTGTTTGAAACTCTTTCAAGACCCCAAAGTCCTTTTTAGGACTGTTGTGTGTGGGGGGCAGCATTTATATTTTGTTTGGGGGGGCACAATTTCCTTTTTTTTGTGGGGGGGATATTTGAAAGGTGACATATAATACTAGATGCACAGGAAGTCAGTGTAGGGAGAATAAAATTGTTGAAACTCTTTCAAGACCCAAAAGTCCTTTTTAGGACTGTTGTGTGTGGGGGCAGCATTTAATTTTTTTTGGGGGTGGCAGAATTTCATTTTTTTGTGGGGGGGGGGACATGTTCTAAGGTGACATTGTACTAGGTGCACAGGGACAAATATTTCACAGTGCAGTGACAAGCTGACATATTCTGTTAGGTGCACAGGGCCAATGATTTTACAACGCAGCGACAAAAAGGGCCATTTTAAACGTGTGCCTAGCCATAGATTATTGTCACATTCTGTTTAGTGTGCAAATTCACAAATTAACGTCACATATTCCGTTCACTGTGCCTAGCCGCAGATTAGCGTCACATTCTGTTTCGTGTGCCTAGCCGCAGATTAGCGTCACATTCTGTTTCGTGTGCCTAGCCGCAGATTAGCGTCACATATTGTTTAGTGTGCCTAGCCGCAGATTAGCGTCACATATTGTTTAGTGTGCCTAGCCGCAGATTAACGTCACATATTGTTTAGTGTGCCTAGCCGCAGATTAGCGTCACATATTGTTTAGTGTGCCTAGCCGCAGATTAGCGTCACATATTGTTTAGGTGTGCCTAGCCGCAGATTAGTTTTTATCTTCCTTTTTGTGTGTTTTACGGTCAGTCTGTAAAAATGGCGTACTACGGGCGAAACATCGTTCCCAGCAGCGACGTTGGAGTCCAAGATGCATCCAGACATCCTCCCTATGCTGTCCCTGAACCATTTCTGTGGTGTTTCCATCATTTTCTGACCTTTTCCTATGAACCAGGCACCCTCCCCTCATCAGAGCAGGGGGTGCTGGTGTAATGCTCGAGTCCTCCCATTGACTTCAATGGGGCTCGGGTGCTCGGCCGAGCACTCGAGCCTCCGGGGGCGCTCGGCCAGAGCACCCGAACACCCGAGCATCGGGGTGCTCGATCATCACTATTAATTAATTGAACCCGGGAGGCAAATATAGTTGTTGATACCTTTATTGGCTATCTAAGTAGATTTAGAATGCAAGCTTTCAAGACCTTAGGTCTCTTCCTCAGGCATGGGGGGGGGACTACAAAGAAGTGGACCGTTTCTACTAATGTTAAGGCCCACTATCCCAGCCCAGCCCTCTTGTTAATTTTTTAGAAATTAACCTTAATTGTTGGTGGTACTTTATGCTTATTTGTTTCGTACGGGGCCAGTGTTACCCCAAGCACACTGTGCTGTGAATAAATCTAGGCAGAGCCCACATGCTGTGCAAAGTTAGGCCTGGAACAGAAGTAACTGGCATATTGTGCAGTGAATTAGTGCAGGAGTGAGTGACCCAGCACTGAATGAGTTAAAAGCAATTAAAACTGGGCAGGGGCCTCATGGCCATCTGTTATTGCAAAGCAGCCCTGCAGAATCGGTTCTCTGTAACTCTTTCAGGGCTGGGTTGCTTACCTGTGCGTACTTAAGAGCATACCTGGGAACTCTCGAACTGAACTGATCCGGAGATCTTGACAATATTGACCCTTAAAATTCCCAGTAATATAGATTATCTGCTATAGGCCCCATATACTCTAATCCAGAGAAGTTTGAAATTTCAATAAGTTCTCGATGCAACAAGATATACCGCCATTGCTGGGAACTTTTAAAATATCACTCGGAGATCTGAAGCCCAGGGGCGAAAAAAAAAGTAGATTGCATTAACCCCTTGAGTGCCAGAAGGGTACGCAACCTGAATGCATTGCAATGCATACCCCCACTAGCACTCAAAGGGTTAAATGGAAAATGAATACATGTACCAGCCAACACTGGCTGGTGCGCAGGTTCTACGCTCCACTCCTTCTCATGCGACACAGGCAGGCAACTTAAAACCACTCCTCCTCCTGACAACTGCCCCTATCTATCCAATCATTGGCTGGCTGAGGTCACTTGCCTGGGATGCAGTGCCTCAGCCTCACAGCAGTACAGGAGCCATTTTGTTTTTTGTTTGTTTTTACACTATACACTACGCCAGACAGGGACATCCACAGACATTTTGGGGGGCAGGGGCTCAAATGAAAAAATGGTATTCCTCATAATTATTATTATTATTTTTTTGTTGTTAAAAGGGTACGAGGGCACTTTGGACAAAAGGGCAGGTGGTCAAGCCCCCTTGGTGTCTATGTGTGCACGTGCCTGACGCCAGAGCAGCAGATGCCTGTTACCAGGAGAACATGATGTTTCATCCGGTGACCCGGAGACAGTGCCCTAAATTCAGAGTCTCCAGGTGAAACCCAGCAAGTTCCCAGCTATGCATCCCAGCTATGCATACCGCTGCTTAAAGGGATAGTAATGTTTCACAATAAAAGCAGTTCCAATTAATCTTCATAGTATTTGGGCCGTGGAGAGTGTTATTTCAATACTGTCAGAGTTGTAGTTCAAGAGTAATTGAATGACAAAGTGTCCCCCTCCCACCCCTTTTACTGATGTAACACTACTCACCTCAGAGCAGCAAGACTGTCCGGATGGATCGCAGAGAGGGACAATCTTCATTGATCATAAGGAAAAACCTGAAAAACCAAGGGGGGCCAGGGTTTCCTTATGATCACAGTAAGAAGATTGTCCCCTGCTGTGACCTGTCCGGCCAAGAGACCAGATTCCACATCTGAGCGGAGGAGGCTTACACTAGGTAAAAGGGCGGAAGGGGGGATACTTTATCATTCAATTACTCTTGTACTACAACTCTGACAGTATTAATATAACTCTCTCCATGACCCACATACTATGAAGATTAATTGGAGCTGCTGTTTTTGTGAAACATTACTATCCCATGTCTACCAAGTGTCCCTCTTTAGGAGGGACAGTCCCTCTTTTAGACACAAATCCCTCTGTCCCTCTTTCCCACCCTGATGTCCCTCTTTTTAGGCGATCAGACTGTGTGGTGTGTATATAAATGTAACACATTGCTCCACAGAAATAAAACTCACATTATTGTTTGTTTAAACGTCAGTATGTGTGTTTATAAATTAATCTGTGTCAATAAAATATATTGGTCTTGTTATAAGTCATTTATTAGGTTATACAAGGAGGTGTCAGTAGGTCGAGAAATAGCCTAAAAGTTCTTGGTAATGCCCGCCCACCCACCACGCCCCAGAAACACCCCCTAAAACACAAGTGTCCCTCTTTGGCAATTTGAAATGTTGGGAGGTATGCTATCCCTTTAACACACACGACAAGCAGGACTTCTACATGTGCATTCCTGGGCTAAAGAAGGGGTTAATTGATGCAAACCATATTGTAGATAACACTGGACTCTCTCATCCTGAGATTTGGGTCAAAACCCTCAGTCTAAGAGTCAGACTCTTAGCGTTCCCAGGTATGCTTAACCCCTTAACCCTTTGAGTGCCAGTGCTTTGCAATGCGTTGCATACCCCTCTGGCACTCAAAGTGTTAAAGGGATAGTAATACTTATAATAAAGTGCAGCTCCAAGTCTTCTTTATTCTATTTTTAGCACGTATCGCTTTATTTCAAAACTAACATGCTTGTAGTTCAACCACAACTGAAACTGAAAGGATCCCCCCTCCCACCTCTTATGGCCACCTCCCCTCAGATCTGTAATCTGGTCATGGACCGGACAGATGTAGGGAGGGGACAATCATCAGTCACTAAGTATAAGGAAAACCCCGCCCCTCCTGGCCTCCTCCCACTGGAGCTGTAATCTAGTCATGGGACCGGACGGATGCAGTGAGGGACAATCTTCAGTCAGTAAGTATAAGGAAAACCCCGCCCCTCCTGGCCTCCTCCCCCTGGAGCTGTAATCCAGTCATGGGACCGGACGGATGCAGTGAGGGGACAATCTTCAGTCAGTAAGTATAAGGAAAACCCCGCCCCTCCTGGCCTCCTCCCCTGGAGCTGTAATCTAGTCATGGGACCGGACGGATGCAGTGAGGGACAATCTTCAGTCAGTAAGTATAAGGAAAACCCCGCCCTCCTGGCCTCCTCCCCCTGGAGCTGTAATCCAGTCATGGGACCGGACGGATGCAGTGAGGGGACAATCTTCAGTCAGTAAGTATAAGGAAAACCCCGCCCTCCTGGCCTCCTCCCCTGGAGCTGTAATCCAGTCATGGGACCGGACGGATGCAGTGAGGGGACAATCTTCAGTCAGTAAGTGTAAGGAAAACCCCGCCCCTCCTGCCTCCTCCCCCTGGAGCTGTAATCCAGTCATGGGACCGGACGGATGCAGTGAGGGGACAATCTTCAGTCAGTAAGTATAAGGAAAACCCCTCCCTCCTGGCCTCCTCCCCCTGGAGCTGTAATCCAGTCATGGGACCGGACGGATGCAGTGAGGGGACAATCTTCAGTCAGTCAGTATAAGGAAAACCCCGCCCCTCCTGGCCTCCTCCCCCTGGAGCTGTAATCTAGTCATGGGACCGGACGGATGCAGTGAGGGGACAATCTTCAGTCAGTAAGTATAAGGAAAACCCCGCCCCTCCTGCCTCCTCCTCCCCTGGAGCTGTAATCCAGTCATGGGACCGGACGGATGCAGTGAGGGACAATCTTCAGTCAGTAAGTATAAGGAAAACCCCGCCCTCCTGGCCTCCTCCCCCTGGAGCTGTAATCCAGTCATGGGACCGGACGGATGCAGTGAGGGGACAATCTTCAGTCAGTAAGTGTAAGGAAAACCCCGCCCCTCCTGGCCTCCTCCCCCTGGAGCTGTAATCCAGTCATGGGACCGGACGGATGCAGTGAGGGGACAATCTTCAGTCAGTAAGTATAAGGAAAACCCTCCCCTCCTGGCCTCCTCCCCCTGGAGCTGTAATCTAGTCATGGGACCGGACGGATGCAGTGAGGGACAATCTTCAGTCAGTAAGTATAAGGAAAACCCCGCCCCTCCTGGCCTCCTCCCCCCTGGAGCTGTAATCCAGGTCATGGGACCGGACGGATGCAGTGAGGGGACAATCTTCAGTCAGTAAGTGTAAGGAAAACCCCGCCCCTCCTGGCCTCCTCCCCCTGGAGCTGTAATCCAGTCATGGGACCGGACGGATGCAGTGAGTGGACAATCTTCAGTCAGTAAGTATAAAGGAAAACCCCGCCCCTCCTGGACTCCTCCTCCTGGAGCTGTAATCCAGTCATGGGACCAGACGGATGCAGTGAGGGGACAATGTTCAGTCAGTAAGTATAAGGAAAACCCCGCCCCTCCTGGCCTCCTCCCCCTGGAGCTGTAATCTAGTCATGGGACCGGACGGATGCAGTGAGGGGACAATCTTCAGTCAGTAAGTATAAGGAAAACACCGCCCCTCCTGGCCTCCTCCCCCTGGAGCTGTAATCCAGTCATGGGACCGGACGGATGCAGTGAGGGGACAATCTTCAGTCAGTAAGTGTAAGGAAAACCCCGCCCCTCCTGGCCTCCTCCCCCTGGAGCTGTAATACAGACATGTGACCGGACGGATGCAGTGAGGGGACAATCTTCAGTCATTAAGTATAAGGAAAACCCTACCCCTCCTGGCCTCCTCCCCCTGGAGCTGTAATCCAGTCATGGGACCGGACGGATGCAGTGAGGGGACAATCTTCAGTCAGTAAGTATAAGGAAAACCCTGTCCCTCCTGGCCTCCTCCCCCTGGAGCTGTAATCCAGTCATGGGACCGGACGGATGCAGTGATGGGACAATCTTCAGTCAGTAAGTATAAGGAAAACCCCGCCCCTCATGGCCTCCTCCCCCTGGAGCTGTAATACAGTCATGGGACTGGATGGATGCAGTGAGGGGACAATCTTCAGTCAGTAAGTATAAGGAAAACCCCGCCCCTCCTGGCCTCCTCCCCATGGAGCTGTAATACAGTCATGGGACCGGACGGATGCAGTGAGGGGACAATCTTCAGTCAGTAAGTATAAGGAAAACCCTACCCCTCCTGGCCTCCTCCCCTGGAGCTGTAATCCAGTCATGGGACCGGACGGATGCAGTGAGGGACAATCTTCAGTCAGTAAGTATAAGGAAAACCCCGCCCTCCTGGCCTCCTCCCCCTGGAGCTGTAATCCAGTCATGGGACCGGACGGATGCAGTGAGGGGACAATCTTCAGTCAGTAAGTATAAGGAAAACCCGCCCCTCCTGGCCTCCTCCCCCTGGAGCTGTAATCCAGTCATGGGACCGGACGGATGCAGTGAGGGGACAATCTTCAGTCAGTAAGTGTAAGGAAAACCCCGCCCCTCCTGGCCTCCTCCCCCTGGAGCTGTAATCCAGTCATGGGACCGGACGGATGCAGTGAGGGGACAATCTTCAGTCAGTAAGTATAAGGAAAACCCCTCCCCTCCTGGCCTCCTCCCCCTGGAGCTGTAATCCAGTCATGGGACCGGACGGATGCAGTGAGGGGACAATCTTCAGTCAGTCAGTATAAGGAAAACCCCGCCCCTCCTGGCCTCCTCCCCCTGGAGCTGTAATCTAGTCATGGGACCGGACGGATGCAGTGAGGGACAATCTTCAGTCAGTAAGTATAAGGAAAACCCCGCCCTCCTGGCCTCCTCCCCCTGGAGCTGTAATCCAGTCATGGGACCGGACGGATGCAGTGAGGGGACAATCTTCAGTCAGTAAGTGTAAGGAAAACCCCGCCCCTCCTGGCCTCCTCCCCCTGGAGCTGTAATCCAGTCATGGGACCGGACGGATGCAGTGAGGGGACAATCTTCAGTCAGTAAGTATAAGGAAAACCCCTCCCCTCCTGGCCTCCTCCCCCTGGAGCTGTAATCTAGTCATGGGACCGGACGGATGCAGTGAGGGACAATCTTCAGTCAGTAAGTATAAGGAAAACCCCGCCCCTCCTGGCCTCCTCCCCCTGGAGCTGTAATCCAGGTCATGGACCGGACGGATGCAGTGAGGGGACAATCTTCAGTCAGTAAGTGTAAGGAAAACCCCGCCCCTCCTGGCCTCCTCCCCCTGGAGCTGTAATCCAGTCATGGGACCGGACGGATGCAGTGAGTGGACAATCTTCAGTCAGTAAGTATAAAGGAAAACCCCGCCCCTCCTGGACTCCTCCTCCTGGAGCTGTAATCCAGTCATGGGACCAGACGGATGCAGTGAGGGGACAATGTTCAGTCAGTAAGTATAAGGAAAACCCCGCCCCTCCTGGCCTCCTCCCCCTGGAGCTGTAATCTAGTCATGGGACCGGACGGATGCAGTGAGGGGACAATCTTCAGTCAGTAAGTATAAGGAAAACACCGCCCCTCCTGGCCTCCTCCCCCTGGAGCTGTAATCCAGTCATGGGACCGGACGGATGCAGTGAGGGGACAATCTTCAGTCAGTAAGTGTAAGGAAAACCCCGCCCCTCCTGGCCTCCTCCCCCTGGAGCTGTAATACAGACATGTGACCGGACGGATGCAGTGAGGGGACAATCTTCAGTCATTAAGTATAAGGAAAACCCTACCCCTCCTGGCCTCCTCCCCCTGGAGCTGTAATCCAGTCATGGGACCGGACGGATGCAGTGAGGGGACAATCTTCAGTCAGTAAGTATAAGGAAAACCCTGTCCCTCCTGGCCTCCTCCCCCTGGAGCTGTAATCCAGTCATGGGACCGGACGGATGCAGTGATGGGACAATCTTCAGTCAGTAAGTATAAGGAAAACCCCGCCCCTCATGGCCTCCTCCCCCTGGAGCTGTAATACAGTCATGGGACTGGATGGATGCAGTGAGGGGACAATCTTCAGTCAGTAAGTATAAGGAAAACCCCGCCCCCTCCTGGCCTCCTCCCCCTGGAGCTGTAATCCAGTCATGGGATCGGACGGATGCAGTGAGGGGACAATCTTCAGTCAGTAAGTATAAGGAAAACCCCGCCCCTCCTGGCCTCCTCCCCCTGGAGCTGTAATCCAGTCATGGGACCGGATGGATGCAGTGAGGGGACAATCATCAGTCAGTAAGTATAAGGAAAACCCCGCCCCTTCTGGCCTCCTCCCCCTGGAGCTTGTAATCCAGTCATGGGACTGGACGGATGCAGTGAGGGAACAATCTTCAGTCAGTAAATATAAGGAATTTTCTCCCAAACCATTTATTTTACAAAAAAAATTGTCCAATATTACACAAGGTGATTTTAAAGGGGAACTACCACCCCACATAAAGTTTCCCCCGAAGAATTACCCCTTTGGCAACTAGCTGCTCAGTAGTGCTAGTCACCAGAATTATTATCTCCTTGTAGAGAAATTCTACTGCTCCCAGGACTGACAGCCAGGAAACAGCGCTGACATCTTGCATAGTGACATCTGCGCTCCTGCTCTGTCAGTCCCAGTCTGCTCTAGGAGGCGTTGCTAGGTACCAGAAGGGACTGACAGCGCAGGCGCACAGACGTCACTATGCAAAGATGTCTGCGCTGTTTCCTGGCCGTCAGTCCGGAGAGCAGTAGGAATTCTCCATAAGGATGAGTAATTCTTCAGGGAAAACTTTAGGTGGGGTGGTAGTTCCGCTTTAACTCTCTGTAACCATACCTCCTAAGTGTCCCTCTTTAAGACCCAAATCCCTCTGTCCCTCTTTTCCACCCTGATGTCCCTGTGTTTAGGAGATCAGACTATATGGTGTGTATATAAATGTATCGTACTGCTCTACTGCAATAGAACTCATATTATGGTTTGTATAAACATCAGTATATGTGTTTATAAATTAGTCTGTGTAAATAAAATATTTTGGTCTTGATAAGTCATTTATTTGGTTACACAAGGAGGTGTCAATAGGTCATGAAATAACCTAAAAATTCTCAGTAATGCCCCTCCCACCAGTCCCGCCCCCAGAAACACCCCCTAAAACACAAGTGTCCCTCTTTGGCAATTTGAAATGTTGGGAGGTATGCTGTAACAAAGTATGCTTGGTGGGGGGTATGGTCCCAGTTTAATGATCGCACACCCCTCAGACACTGAGGTACTCAAAGAGTTAAATGTCTCCCCATAGTGCAAGAAAGAGGAATAACAGAAGGTCTGTCCTGACCGTGTCGTCATTAACAATAGAGATGTTTGTAGGAACCTATTTGGAGATAAGGAGATAATTACATACAAGGCCTGATCTTCTAATCGTGCATGTGGGGTTTACAGCATAAGGTTTCCTGTGGGATAATGAGAACAGTTGGTTTGGACAAGATGACTTCATTGTAAACCAATCTTCACCAGCACCGGAGAACAATGTTCTATCTAAAATATCACATATCCCTGTTATTGTAAGAACCCGGCTATGCCAATCACAGCTTACGAACTGCAGACAATACCACAGAATAGGCAGAAAACTAGATTTTGTGTGGCAGAGGTGAGAATTTAAAGGAACACTGACGTATTAATAAACCACCCACGTACCTTTATCTGAATTGGAAATTATAATGCATTTCTTCTCATGGGGTTGGATACTTCTCCAATGTTCAAAGGGTTAAACAATTTAAACTAGTGGGATTTATAAATTTGTAGTAATTAAGGTTGTATTGTCAGATCATCCTATATAATAATTCTCTAGGATGTTTGTCACGATGCAGTCATGTCCAGTAGAGACTGCCCAGATTTGGGCAGTCTCTACTGCACATGATTGCATCACGTGAGTGAGGAGACGCAAGACTGCATCGCGTGGAGCAGTGAGGTAGCGGCCTCTTAACCCTTTGAGTGCCAGAGGGGTACGCAACGCATTGCAAAGCAATATGTTGCATACCCCTCTGGCACTCAAAGGGTTAACATTACCCAGACCATGGCCCGTGTACACGGGCTTTTACACTAGTCTCTTTATAATCAGACACATACTAAAAATGTCTGATGCACAGATCCATGGGAAGCACAGAAGCCCAGTATTTACCACTGCAACCCAGTATTCCGTGAAGGTAATGGACTAATTGACTGGACTGCAGCCCAATAATAACCACTACAACTCAGTTTAACCATTGCAACCCAGTGTACTGTGAAGGCAATGGACTGATTGACTGGACTGTGGCCCATTAATAACTACTACAACTCAGTTTAACCATTGTAACCCAGTGTACTGTGAAGGCAATGGACTGATTGACTGGACTGTGGCCCATTAATAACTACTACAACTCAGTATAACCATTGCAACCCAGTGTACTGTGAAGGCAATGGACTGATTGACTGGACTGTGGCCCAATAATAACTACTACAACTCAGTTTAACCATTGCAACCCATCATACTGTGAAGGCAATGGACTGTTTGGCTGGACTACAGCTCAGTAATGACCACTGCAGCCCTGTAGCGGGTATATTTTGTGTGGCCTGTTTCGGGTGGATGACCTGATGACCCTAAACTCAATATGTGACAGCAAAAATGAAAAAGCAGCAGGAAAACAAAGTCTAACACATTGAGCCGTATGTTTAAAGGCAATTCTGGGACATATTACATTCGTTATTGAGGAAAACTAATAATTCCCACTGATTTAAAGGGATAGTAATACTTAATTTTATCTTTATTTTATTTTGTAGGCAATAAAAAACATGAAGAACGATATAAGTCTTATCTCTCAAACCTTTATGATTTATGAGATATTCACAAGCAAAGTTTCCCCTCCCGCCCCTTTTACCTAGTGTAAGCCATCTCTTCTCAGATGTGGAATCCAGTCCATAGACCAGACAGATAACAGAAGGGGACAATCTTCTTCCTATGAGAACAATGAAAGCCCTGCCCCCTTGACAAGTTTTTCAGGTTTTTCCCTTATCTTAATTGAAGATTGTCCCTCTCTGCAGTCTACCTGGGCACCTCCCTTCTGCTCTGGCTGAGCAGTGTTACATCAGTAAAAGGGGTGGGAGGGGGATACTTTGTCATTGAATTACTCTTGAACTACAACTCTGACAGTATTGAAATAACACTCTCCAAAGTCCAAATACTATGATGATTAATTAGAGCTGCTTTTATTATGAAACATTACTATCCCTTTAAAAGATGTCATCCCTTTGAGTGCTAGAAGTGACCAATACGTTGCAACCCAGTGTGTTGGAAACCTCTCTAGCAACTAAAAATGGTTAAAATACCCATTTAAATCAATAGGAAATTTTAGGAATTATTATCTTTTTTCTGCTTTGCAGTTGATTTACCTCAGAATCACAACAACCTTTCTTTTGAGAATATGGCCCAATCTGCCGTGTTTTGCATCTCGTTACAGCACTCTAATAGGGCTGTAGGCTCAAAGGAAACGTGAAGGAGTTCTGGGGCAAACCATTGACACTGTAGGGGAAATCTTAAAAACTCCACAAATTCCCATTAACTTTAAATGGTAATTTTAACCCCTTGAATGCTAGTGAGGTCTTCAATGCACTGCGATTCAAGGGGTTAAAATATCCATTTAAATCAAAGGCATTTTTTTTTAGTTGGATCGCTCCAGAACGCCTCCGCTTTTGTTTTGAACATACGGCCCTAAAAGCTTAACAAAGACAGTATGAGACCCCACCTTCACCAGGCTCGCCTCTGAAACCGGTCTGACAAGGTACCTTCTAAGTCAGGCTACCTGCAGAACCTTGAATGGAGAGAAGAGGTGTGTGTGGGGGGGAGTGCTGGCCATTGAAGTGGTGACGTACACCTTAGCAGTTCCTGATTCACATACAGCCATACTGGGAACGTGACCAATTACGTCATTAAACCAGGTGTCTGTGAGTCAGACGTAACCTTAGAGACAGGCGCAGCCAGACACTAAAACACTCAGGATACCTCAGCATTTAGGATTACGGGTATTGTTTATATATATATATATATATATATATATATATATATATATATATATATATATATATATAAAATTTAAAGAAATTTAAAGAAAAAAACAGCAGCATAGATCTGCTATGTTGCAGTTATTTTAAAAAAATGGTTTGATTTTAAATAAATTTCATAAGACAAAAAACCGAGAGTGCATTTTCCTCTACTTTGGCACATGTGAATTACTTAAACAGCATGTTGCCATCATTAAAAGGGCGACATGAGAATCCATAACTCAGCATAAAAAAGTTCCGTAGCCACCATGCAGTAGGAAGATCTCACTCCACTGTCATCCCTCCACTGCTGTCTAACAACTCTCTCTGTCTCTCCGGCCTGGCGGATTGATGCCTCTCCCTGGGCACAATCAACGCTGCAGATTGGGTGGGCTGGGTCATTGGAGAGCCAGGCTTACATTTGGAGGAGCAGGGGACACTGCTGCAGGCCAGGGTATCCGGTGCCTCCCGGAGCTGGCTTAGGCCTCTTATCTCAGGCATGCACAATCCGATATTGGTATATGGTACTGTGTGATGTTTAATACGGCAACATGAGAATCTATCACTTTTATGCAGAGCGAGATTCGCATGTCACCTTTTTAATCACTCAAAATGTGAGAGGCTTCTGAGGACGAACAACAGCACGATGTCCTGTCCTACGGCTAGTCACCACTCAGAGCATCACATTTTAGCTCTCTAGTGCCATTACAGAGGAGAAATTTCCACATATTAGACTAATACCACCCAAAAGGGCAGTCCAGTTCCAAAATGACAGACAAGTCCCATCTGCACGGGAACATCAGCTAACCCCCTACATCCATTTTTTGCCTTGTTGTGTCTCATCAGGGAGGTGCAGCTGGATTCCCTAGGCAATGAGAGCAAGGGGTCCACGTCTGTATTACCCTTCATTCTTAGGGAGACCCCTGAAGAGTATTCAAAATATGCATTAAAAATGTGAGAGGCTTCTGAGGACGAACAACAGCACAATGTCCTGTTCTACAGTTAGTCACCGCTCAGAAGAATCACATTTTAGCTCTCTAGTGCCATTACAGAGGAGAAATTTCCACATACATTTTTGAGTAATCCCACCCAAAAGGCCGGTCCAGTTCCAAAATGACAGGCAAGTCCCACCTGTATGGGAACACCCGCTAACCTCCGTCCTATGTTTTGGCCTTGCTGGACCTCATCAGGGAGGTACAGCTGGATTCCCCGCTGTAATGGCACTAGAGAGCTAAAATTTGATGCTTCTGAACGGTGACTAGCTGTAGAACAGGACATTGTGCTTTTGTTCTTCCTCAGAAGCCTCAAGAAGGCTGAAACGTATGTTGGGAGTTAGCCGGTGTTTCTGAGCAAAGGGGACTTGCCTGTAATTTTGGAACATAATGACACTAGAGAGCTAAAACGTGATGGTTCTGAGTGGTGACTAGCCGTAGAACAGGCCATTGTGCTGTTTGTTTGTCCTCAGAGCCTCTCACATTCTGTATGCTAGCTGTTTAATCACAGCGTTATGCTTAATGCGCCCAGTGGTCACACTCTATTATGCAACGTTTTTAAAGTGAACCCTCTAATTTCTATCTACTTATCTATCTATCTCAAATCAATCAATCTATCTATCTATCTATCTATCTATCTATCTATCTATCTGTCTCATATCTATCTATCTATCTATCTATCTATCTCATATCTATCTATCTATCTATCTATCTATCTATCTATCTATTTATCTATCTATCTCATATCTATCTATCTATCTATCTATCTATCTATCTATCTATCTATTTATCTATCATATCTATCTATCTCATATCTATCTATCTATCTATCTATCTATCTATCTATCTATCTATCTATCTATCTATCTCATATATATCTATCTATCTATATGTCACATATCTATCTATCTATCTCTCTATCTATCTCATATCTATCTATCTATCTATCTATCTATCTATCTATCTATCTCATATCTATCTATCTATCTATCTATCTATCTATCTCATATCTATCTATCTATCTGTATGTCACATATCTATCTATCTATCTATCTATCTATCTATCTATCTATCTATCTATCTATCATCTATCTCATATCTATCTATCTATCTATCTATCTATCTCATATCTATCTATCTCATATCTATCTATCTATCTCATATCTATCTATCTATCTATCTATCTATCTATCTATCTATCTATATCTATCTATCTATCTATCTATCTATCTATCTATTTATCTATCTATCTATCTATCTATCTATCTATATATCTCATATCTATCTATCTATCTATCTATCTATCTATCTGTCTATCTATCTCATATCTATCTATCTATCTATCTATCTATATATCTCATATCTATCTATCTATCTAGCTATCTATCTATCTATCTATCTATCTATCTATCTCATATCTATCTATCTATCTATCTATCTATCTATCTATCTATCTATCTCTCTCATATCTATCTATCTATCTATCTATCTATCTATCTATCTATCTATCTATCTATCTATATCTCTCATATCTATCTATCTATCTATCTACTTATCTCATATCTATCTATCTATCTATCTAAATATTGACTCTCTAACATTCTGTTTCCCTGTCATGGTCCAAGTAGAGTCACAGGGGCCCATTGTGTACAAGATGATGCACATTTACTTTTACTGAAAAAAATATAAAAAGGTGGATTCCAAGAACACATAACTTGGGAAGGGGGTACCAAGAACAAACACACAGGATGGGAAGGAGGAGAAGTGAGCGATAATTATATTGGGAGGAACAGGATGGGAAGAAGTGGGAGAAGTGGCAGGAACAGGGTGGGAAAAAGCAGAAGTGGGTGGGAAGTGGGAGGAACAGGGTGGTAAGGGGGAGAAGTGGGCAGGAAGTGGGAGGAACAGGGTGTTAAGGGGGAGAAGTGGGCAGGAAGTGGGAGGAACAGGGTGGTAAGGGGGAGGAGTGGGCAGGAAGTGGGAGGAACAGGGTGGGAAGTGAGAAAAGTGGGAGGAACAGGGTGGTAAGGGGGAGAAGTGGGCAGGAAGTGGGAGGAACAGGGTGGTAAGGGGGAGGAGTGGGCAGGAAGTGGGAGGAACAGGGTGGTAAGGGGGAGGAGTGGGCAGGAAGTGGGAGGAACAGGGTGGTAAGGGGGAGGAGTGGGCAGGAAGTGGGAGGAACAGGGTGGGAAGTGAGAAAAGTGGGAGGAACAGGGTGGGAGAAACAGGGTGGGAAGGAGGAGAAGTGGGAGGGAAGTGGGAGGAACAGGGTGGTAAGGGGGAGAAGTGGGCAGAAGTGGGAGGAACAGGGTGGGAAGTGAGAAAAGTGGGAGGAACAGGGTGGGAAGGAGGAGAAGTGGGAGGGAAGTGGGAGAAACAGGGTGGGAAGGAGGAGAAGTGGGAGGGAAGTGGGAGGAACAGGGTGGTAAGGGGGAGGAGTGGGCAGGAAGTGGGAGGAACAGGGTGGGAAGTGAGAAAAGTGGGAGGAACAGGGTGGGAGAAACAGGGTGGGAAGGAGGAGAAGTGGGAGGGAAGTGGGAGGAACAGGGTGGTAAGGGGGAGGAGTGGGCAGGAAGTGGGAGGAACAGGGTGGGAAGTGAGAAAAGTGGGAGGAACAGGGTGGGAGAAACAGGGTGGGAAGGAGGAGAAGTGGGAGGGAAGTGGGAGGGAAGTGGGAGGAACAGGGTGGGAAGGAGGAGAAGTGGGAGGGAAGTGGGAGAAACAGGGTGGGAAGGAGGAGAAGTGGGAGGGAAGTTGGTGGAAAAGGGTGGGGAAGAGGAGAAGTGAGTGGGAAGAGGGAGAAACAGGGTGGGAAGGAGGAGACGTGGGCAGAGGTTCATAAGAAACTCAAGAACATATAAGAGATAACAAATGTTTGGACTCATATTTTTTGTGTCATCTCCCTCTCTTGTCACTCTCTCATCCCGCTATCATCATATGTTATTGTTGCTTTTGTTTATGGTCCAAAAAAACCCCCATCTGACAGAGGATGATGGGAACTACAGTCCAGCAACAGCTGGTGGGTCTCTGGTGTTCACCACTGGTCTACACAGCGAGGCTGATAAACTAAGAGAGTGGAGCAATTCTCAGGGCTGGCTCTCCCATGAGGCAGAGTAGGCAGCTGCCTAGAACTCCAGATTGTGAGGGGCGGAGTCTCAGCTGTGTTGGCCACACCCACATCCTGAATTGAGATTGCCCCCAATCTCCTCATTGCCACCACATCTCCACATTGCCCCCCAATCTCCACATTGTCACCACATTTCCCCCCAATCTCCACATTGCCACCACATCTCCACATTGCCCCCAATCTTCTAATTGCCACCACATTGCCCCCCAATCTCATCATTGCCACCACATCTCCACATTGCCCCCCAATCTCCACATAACCACCACATTGCCCCCCAATCTCCTCATTGCCACCACATCTCCACATTGCCCCCAATCTCCACATAACCACCACATTGCCTCCCAATCCCCTCATTGCCACCACATCTCCACATTGCCCCCCAATCTCCACATTGCCCCTACTGACCCCCCCCAAGTTGTCCATCTCCTACGTCCCTGGTGGTCTAGCGGTGTGGCATGAGAGGGCAGAGCTGGAGCTCCTACGGGGTTCTCAGTAATGCAGAGCGCTGAGAGGTGATGTCATCCGAAGAGGGAGAAGGCACAGACCTGCTTGCTGTGGGCTCCAGGTGAGGGGGTCGCAGGGGGCGGCCCCTATTGTTACGCCAGTGCTAATGTGTGTAAAAGGGGCAGGAGGGGGAAACTTTAGAACTTACAGCAATGTCACTTACATAATTTACTTTATTTTTTTTAAATATGTGCAAGATTAAAGAAGCTTAACCCTATGAGTGCCAGAAGGGTACGCAACGCAATGCATTGCATAACCCTCTGGCACTCCAAAGGGTAAAATAAAGTATTAAGATCCTTTCAAAACATTTTTTTCCTATTTTTTGAGTGTTATAGGCCAGGGTATTTTCTATGCCAAGAAACAGTGCAGTATCACAGTGGCCTGAAAGGTTAGAGTGGCGCTGTTGTGACATCATCGTGTGGACAGCTCTGGACAGTTGTCCATAAATCTCTGTAGGATGGTGTACCAACAGCGCCACTGTACAATTTCAGGCCACTGTGATATTGCACCTGAAAAAATCTAACATTGAGCCACAATAACTATTGAATAAAACACCTCTCAGCATTACAGGTAACCTTGCTTTACTCAAGAGGATATACCCAATGATATCATTTTTTGTTTACATATTAAATGGATAGTAATATTTCCCAAAAACAGCAGATCCAATTAATCTTCATAGTATTTGAGCCATGGAGAGTGTTATTTCATTACAGTCCGAGTTGTAGTTCAAGAGTAATTGAATGATAAAGTATCCCCCTCCCGCCCCTTTTACCTACTGTAAGCACCTTCCCTCAGATGTGGAATCTGGTCTCTTGACCGGACAGATCACAGCAAGGGACAATCTTCTTACTCTGATCATAAGGAAAACCCTGCCCCTTGACAGATTTTTCAGGTTTTTCCTTATGCTCACTGAAGATTGTCCCTCTCTGCGATCCATCTGGACAGTCTTGCTGCTCTGAGGTGTGCAGTGTTACATCAGTAAAAGGGGCAGAAGGGGGATACTTTATCATTCAATTACTCTTGTACTACAACTCTGACAGTACTGAAATAACACTCTCCATGGCCCAAACACTATGAAAATGAATTGGAGCTGCTTTTATTGTGAAACATTGCTGTCCCTCTAAGTTACAATCCCTTTAATGGGAGTTTGTGTAAGTTTACACTGCAACATCCAGAAATGTAGATAGGCTCAGTGATTATTATCTTTTACTAGATTTTTACTAGCAGTTTCTGTAAAAATACTCAGTTTCATTTGTGGGGACAAGAATGAGGAAGGTAAAAAACTATTTTTTTGACCTCCAAACAGTATACACACTATAAAAATCAAAGGACTACCTGGATGCAAGCATGAAAGGCAACACATTTGATGTGTAACAGTGTGTCCCCTGGGTAACTTTCCCTTTCAATGGAGAACACCTCTTCATAATCACCCCTTTAACTTTGGTGATTCTTTCCCAACGTTGTGTCCCTGTGTTTAGGAGATCAGACTGTGTGGTGTGTATAGAAGTGTATCACCCTGGTGTCCCTGTGTTTAGGAGATCAGACTGTGTGGTGTGTATAGAAGTGTATCACCCTGGTATCCCTGTGTTTAGGAGATCAGACTGTGTGGTGTGTATATAAGTGTATCACCCTGGTGTTCCTGTGTTTAGGACATCAGACTGTGTGGTGTGTATATAAGTGTATCACCCTGGTGTCCCTGTGTTTAGAAGATCAGACTGTGTAATGTGCATATAAGTGTATCACCCTGGTGTCCCTGTGTTTAGGAGATCAGACTGTGTGGTGTGTATATAAGTGTATCACCCTGGTGTCCCTGTGTTTAGGAGATCAGACTGTGTGGTGTGTATATAAGTGTATCACCCTGGTGTCCCTGTGTTTAGGAGATCAGACTGTGTGGTGTGTATATAAGTGTAACACCCTGGTGTCCCTGTGTTTAGGAGATCAGACTGTGTGGTGTGTATATAAGTGTATCACCCTGGTGTCCCTGTGTGTAGGAGATCAGACTGTGTGGTGTGTATATAAGTGTATCACCCTGGTGTCCCTGTGTTTAGGAGATAAGACTGTGTGGTGTGTATAGAAGTGTATCACCCTGGTGTCCCTGTGTTTAGGAGATCAGACTGTGTGGTGTGTATAGAAGTGTATCACCATGGTGTCCCTGTGTTTAGGAGATCAGACTGTGTGGTGTGTATAGAAGTGTATCACCCCAGTGTCCGTGTGTTTAGGAGATCAGACTGTGAGGTGTGTATAGAAGTGTATCACCCTGGTGTCCCTGTGTTTAGGAGATCAGACTGTGAGGTGTGTATATAAGTGTATCACCCTGGTGTCCCTGTGTTTAGGAGATCAGACTGTGAGGTGTGTATATAAGTGTATCACCCTGGTGTCCCTGTGTTTAGGAGATCAGACTGTGTGGTGTGTATAGAAGTGTATCACCCTGGTGTCCCTGTGTTTAGGAGATCAGACTGTGTGGTGTGTATATATATGTATCACCCTGGTGTCCCTGTGTTTAGGAGATCAGACTGTGTGGTGTGTATAGAAGTGTATCACCCCAGTGTCCGTGTGTTTAGGAGATCAGACTGTGCGGTGTGTATAGAAGTGTATCACCCTGGTGTCCCTGTGTTTAGGAGATCAGACTGTGAGGTGTGTATATAAGTGTATCACCCTGGTGTCCCTGTGTTTAGGAGATCAGACTGTGTGGTGTGTGTATATAAGTGTATCACCCTGGTGTCCCTGTGTTTAGGAGATTAGACTGTGTGGTGTGTATATAAGTGTATCACCCTGGTGTCCCTGTGTTTAGGAGATCAGACTGTGATGTATAAATAAGTGTATCACCCTGGTGTCCCTGTGTTTAGGAGATCAGACTGTGTGGTGTGTATATAAGTGTATCACCCTGGTGTCCCTGTGTTTAGGAGATCAGTCTGTGTGATGTGTGTTGAATTGTATCACACTGAGGCACAGTAATAAAACTCACATAATGTATAGCTAAACGTCAGTATCTATGTTTATAAATTAGTCTGTGTAAATAAAATGCTTCGGTCTCACTCTAAATCATTTATTCAGTTACACTAAGTGGTGTCACTTGGTCATGAATTAACATAAAAATTATCGGTAATGACCCGCCCACCAGCCAGCCCCTCCAAAACACACGTGTCCCTCTTTGGTCGTTTGACATTTGGTGGGGGTATGCTATCACCATGAGGGACCACATTGAAGAATATCTTGGAGCAGTGAATTGTATGGTACCATTAAATAGATACATGAAGCATCTGGTACTAATTCATGAGCTGGACCATGGCACCCAAATGGTTAATAGGAAGGTATTCAAACATAAGAGTGTCACATATACAAAAAAATGAAATATTTATCAGATGGAAAGGTCTATTGATTTCACACCACTAGATGTTGTCAAGATAAAAAACAATGATTTGGAGAAAGTTTTAGTAACACTCCCTGATTCAGACCTTTGCAATCCATTGACATCTCTGTGGTGATCAAAGGGTAATGAAGATAAGCTGAGGGACTCACAGTGCTATTGTTATCTTACTGGCTGGCAGTGGAAATTTGTAATGACGCTAGCAGCCATCTGCCATGATAGGAAACGGGTCTTCTTGTAAGAGGTTGCAGAAGAGTGCAAAGCCAATAGGCTTCATCACCACTCCTGGGAACTCTCCAGATCTGCCCGGGAGACTCCGATTTTTAATTGTTGGATCTCCGGAGACAGAGGACGATTCTCTGGCTTGGTGGGTTCATCTATACCCCCTCACTCACTTTTCACTCCGTTCAGCCCACTCTTGCCCCTTTCCACCCCTCTCCCACTCATTTCATACCGACTCCATCTTTCAATCACTCACACGCATCTGATTAAGCCACACCTACAATAAGACATGAAACATGTCATTTGCTGGTGAGATACCTCAGTTGGTTAATGCACCAACTGTAGAATCTGTTTAAACCTTAGGGTCACAGGATCTAGTCCCAGCAAGGTCAACTTACATTTTCACCCCTCTGAAGTAGATACAATGAGTCCATTACATAGTTGAAAACAATAGACAATGTCAATGAATCCTTCAAAGTAAAATATTTTACATTAAAAAAGCGGACCAGTCTGACACCCAATACCTGAGGTTAACTGAACACTGTCATGTGTTTGTATTGATAGAAAAACTAAATGGAACATGGTTTTTATTGGAAAGCCTTCTAGAACAAGGTTATTATTACTGTTTGTATGTTTGGTATGTGAGAAAGAATTTATGAAGAAAAATGTGCACAGTAATTATGTTTAGTCAGATTCAGAGAAAACCAGTGAAATTCAGTCTGTTGCTCAACTTTTCCCTCAATCTGTGACTGTCAATATCTGTCAGTGCTGGGCAACAGGCGGTTCTGGGGTCTCATGTGGCCATCAAAGGCTTCTCTACAGCCCTCAGACACAAACACACGCTCTCTATCTCTATTTTAATCTCTTAGAAGCTAGTGAAATCTACATTGCATTAAAGACTTTTTAGAATCCAAAGGGTAATCATGATTTTTTCAATCAGTATTTAGAACTGTAAACCATAACGTGCAGTCGTTTGGGAGACGGATATACAGCAGCATGTGATTTTTCACATAATAATCCATATGAGGTATTTACAGTGATCTATATAGTGGCATTAGTACCACTCTCACTAAGCTGCTAATGCCTCTTTGTATATAACCAAGAACCCAGTTTGCTTTTCCCACAGCATTACTGCCTTGCTTGCCAACCTTCAAGTCATTTGAAATCATAACTTCCAATTCCCTTTTCACTGATGTCTTTGCCAACACATTGCATTGAGCCTGAATTTTACCTCTAGGTTTTAGTGTCCTAAATGTATTATCTTGCACTTTCCAACATTAAAGCAGAACCTTCAGATAATAGCCAGTCGCCATGCATTCATTAAATGCATGGCGACTAGCTTGAAAATAGATGTCTTACCGTAAAAAAATACATGTGACTAAAGGAATCCGTCCTGTTTGGAGACCGGATCCCAGGCCAGAGTGCAGACATCTTGTCTATGCGCCTGCGCCGTCAGTCCCGGTCTCCACTGAGTAGACTGCTTTGCACCATATGGTCACCGGAAGGGACTGACGGCGCAGGCGTACAGACCGCACTAACCTGCCCGTCAGATTCCTTTAGACACGTCTATTTTTTTATGGTAAGACATCTATTTTCAACCTAGTCGCCATGCATTTAATGAATGTATGGCGACTGGCTATTATCTGAAAGTTCCGCTTTAAAATTTAGATCCCATGCCCTTATTCATTTCTCTAGTTTTCTCCCGTGCACTTATTGCATCTCTCCTTGAACCTTGTTGTAGTTTTTTTTATCATCTACAAAAAGGCACACCTTGCCTTGAATACCCCCAGTAATATCACTACCCTTGCACTAACCCATGTGGCACACCACTAGTAACCTTTCCCTCCTCTGAATAAAAACAATTCGTTATGCCATGTTCTTTCCTGTCCTTCAGCCAATTATTTATCCAGTCAACTACCTTTGAGTCCAACACCAAACTTATGAATCACCTTTCAGTGTGGCACAGTATTAAAGTGTTAGTAATGTCTAAAAAAACTTTTTTTGCATTTAGAAGAGCTTAAAAAGCTGATCTAAATGCAAAAAAACGTATCTCTCAAACCGCTATGGTTTAAGAGATACGGGCGTTTAAAGTTTGATTTCTCCTACTGACAGCTGTAAAGCGGTCAGCAAGAGATCCATGTCGGTTGACACGGTGGCGCTTGAGAAGTGCTGGTATCTTGTTACTTACACGGAATTCCTTCATTGGAATGGTCTAAAATGTGTGACTGAACACTAGGCCTGAACACTAGGCACCCGTTTTAGACCATTCCAATGAAGGGATTCCTTGTAAGTAACGAGATCGCGGCACTTCTCAAGCGCCACCGTGTCGACCGACACGGATCTCCTGCTGACGGCTTTACAGCTGTCAGTAGGAGAAATCAAACTTTAAACGCCTGTATCTCTTAAACCATAGCAGTTTGAGAGATACATTTTTTTGCATTTAGATCAGCTTTTTACGCTCTTCTAGATGCAAAAAAGTTTTTTTAGACATTATTAAGACTTTAACCCTTTGAGTGCCAGAGGGGTACGCAATGCATTGCAAAGCAATGCATTGCATACCCCTCTGGCACTCAAAGGGTTAAATGCTTTACTAATATCCAAATATCCTATATTCACAGCTCCACCATTGTCTATTACTTAAGTGACATAATTGAAAATTCAACTAGGTTTGTTTAGCGAGATCTTCCTGTTGTAAACGCATGCTGCCATGGATCTTGCATATCATTAGATTTCAGATGTGTAACAATTCTTCCTTTAAATAGCATTTTATAGGATCGTTATCATTTTCTGGCCACATTTGAGTAATTAAGGTATATTATTAGAAAGCGTGATTTCTCCTTTAAAATTATGACAATTGTAAATGCCTGAGCCCAACTTTGAGACCCTAAACCTTATGACAGAGATTCTTCTCCTTTCTTGTATTATATCTGATCAGATCAAATCTCATAATGGGGGTGGTTGGAAAACATCCTGAAAGTAGGCATCAATGTCATAGCTTTTATTTAAAGTGGAACTATCATCCAAATTAAATTGCCCCCCAAATCCTTATTAACATAGCGATGCGTATATACATACTTTTATCACGCTGAATAAATCTGGCATTATTGAGAAATGCAACTTGTTCGGCAGGCATCAGCGGCAGGGACCTTACTGTAGACGCTCTCTGTGCCATCAGTCCCTTCCGGTACCTTAACCCCTTAGTGACGGCCGCGTGCAGACGCGGCCGTCACTTAACGTCCGTCTAACATTTTTTTTTTTAAATAATCCGGAGTCCCCGAACGGCGCAGCCGCGCGGGGAGCCGGATTTCCGGGACGTACATGTACGTCCTCTGTCACTAAGTGACAACCACACAGGACGTACATGTACGTCCTGTGTCATTAAGGGGTTAAAGGGATAGTAATACTTCGTTTTAACTTTATTTTATTTTGTAGGCATTAAAAAAACATGAAGAATGATATAAGTCTTATCTCTCAAACCTTTATGGTTTAAGAGATATTCACAAACAAAGTATCCCCCCTGTTCAACCAGATCAGAAGGGAGGTGCCCAGGTAGACTGCAGAGAGGGACAATCTTCAATTAAGATAAGGGAAAAAGCTGAACAACTTGTCAAGGGGGGAAGGGCTTTCATTGTTTTCATAGGAAGAAGATTGTCCCCTTCTATTATCTGTCTGGTCTATGGACTGGATTCCACATCTGAGAAGAGATGGCTTACACTAGGTAAAAGGGGGGAGGGGGAAACTGCTTGTGAATATCTCATAAACCATAAAGGTATGAGAGATAAGACTTATATCATTCTTCATGTTTTTTTAATGCCTACAAAATAAAATAAAGTTAAAACGAAGTATTACTATCCCTTTAAGGTACCAAGGAACTCCCCCCACCAATCCTGGAGGTGAACGGGATGGACAGAGCAGACTCAGAAATGCCTTTTCTGCAAGATGTCTGCTCTGTTGCCCTCTGATGCCTGCCGAACGAGTTGCATTTCTCTCTAATGCTGGACATATTCAGCATAATAAAATGATGTATGTGCGTATCGCTATGTTAATAAGGATTTGGGGGGAAATTTAATTTTGATGATTCTTCCGCTTTAACCCTTTGATTGTCAGAGAGGTGCGCAATACATTGCTTTGGCAATCAAAGGGTTAAGGAAAATAAAGTTTGAGGTCCAAGATGCTCAGCTGGGGAATGAGTGAGATAAATACTGTAGCAGGTTCTGCTCTGTAAGGCCTTATCCTCCGCAAGGAGCAATCTCTTTTTCTTTCTATGTGCTGTACACAGAGAAGAGATATCCTGCAGCACATCACACTGATTCTGCCCAGAAATGACAGTTCGAACAGGAAGCCCCCCTGGAATCACAAGAGCCGAGATCACAATCTTGAAAAAGAATGACTTCACTTAAATGGTCTACAAAGTGTGTTTGGTTTGCAAGCACACTTTGTAGACCGTTTCAATGAAGTATTTGTTTTTAGATCTCACTATTTCTGCTGAAGAGCCTCCGCTTGTCCAGAGACTGGATTACCCTGCAGTCAGCTAGAGCATTGACGTCAGGGAAAGGGGGGGGGAGGGACTTTGGTCCCAAATATCTTTCAAACTATAAAGACATGAGAGATGAGACTGGGGGCATTTAGTTTTATTTTTTAATGCCTACAAGATTAATATTTCTGAAAAAGTGGTAAAACTATCCCTTTAAAGGACTAGTAATATAATATATGGTACCATTTATATTGTAAGGTTTATCCTCCTGAGCAAAACAAGGGAACTCCCACTGGTTAGAAATGTGTTATTACAGCTCATATCTGAATTTTTTTAGGTGCAGTATCTCAGTGACCAGAAATATTACAGTGGCGCTGTTGATACATCATCCTATGGTGATTTATGGTCAACTGGCTAGAGCTGTTCATAGGATGGTGTAACGACGGCGCCACTGTAACATGTCAGGCCACTGTGATAATGCACCTAAAATAATTCAAGTTTGAGCTGTAATAACTTTTGAATGAAACACCTCTCAGCAGTGGGAGTGTTCTTATTTTACATAGGGGATTAAACCCTACAATGTATATTTTTATATATTAAATATTACTATCCCTTTAAAATTGTCTCGAAGAGACAGAAAGATATATATTCTTAGAAATGAAGATTCCCAGATATTTAAAATGGGGTTTTTAACCCCTTGAATGCTTCTCAAGCATTCAATGGGTTAAGACCACCATTTAAATCCAGTTCTTAACCCCTTAAGGACTACATGACATACTATGACCGTCATGGTCCTAGTACGTCACATACTTTTTACTTACGGCGTAAGGCCTAAAATTGACTGTTCCAAGACTGGAGCGATCTCTTTCAGACCCCAAAGCGGCGCGCCGATACACGCAACAGCTCACATGTACCGGTGCGTCGGCAAGGATCAAAGATGTCCTTATGGGATGGAAACGTCCCAGGACCGCTGGTCCTTAAGGGGTTAAAAAAGACATTGTTGAACTGGAAAAGGTGCAGAGACGTGCAACAAAACTGATAAAGGGATTCAGTGGCGTAACTAGATGTCACTGGGCCCTGGTGCAGAAATTACCATGGGCCGCCCCCCCGACCACATTGCTTCCACATTGCTCCTCCCAATCTTCACATTGCCCCGGGTCCATCTCCTACCCGCTCTTGCGCTGTTCTCAGTAATGCAGAGCGCTGGGAGATGATGTCATCTCCCAGCTCTCTGCATTAGTAGAACACCGGGAGATCAGCTGAGTTGCTGCGGGTGAGTGGCGATGGGGTTGCAGGGGGCGACCCCTGTTCTTATGCCACTGATGGGATTGGATGATCTGAGTTATTAAGAGAGACTAGCCAGACTGGATTTGTTTACATTAGAGAAGAGACATCTAAGGGGTGATATGATTACCATTTACATATATATTCAAGGTCAATACAAAGAACTATCCAATTAATTATTTACGCAAAGCGCTGAGCTAAGAACTAGAGGTCATCCATTAAGACTAGGGGAAAGGTGCTTTTGACTAAAACAAAGGCAGGGATTCTTTACAGTAAGGGTGGTAAAGCTATGGAATTCTTTGCCTCGGGATGTTGCACTTGCAGATAATGTAACTGCTTTCAAAAAAGCAATGGATGCATATCTAGCGCAGAACAATATTGAAAATTTTGACTGATGGCTTCAATGCAGAAAGGATGTTGATCCAGGGAAATATCTGACTGCTATTTGGAGTCAGGAAGGAATTTTTTCTCCCACTTGGGGCTAAATTGGAAATAGCTCCAGAGGGCTTTTTTTTTGCCTTCCACTGGATCAACAGGGCTGTTTTTGGCATGGGCTGGACTTGATGGACGCATGTCTTTTTTCAGCCTCAGCAACTATGTTGCTATGTTATTATGAAAATGTTGTTCATTTGTGCAGTTGGTTTGCACTGGAATCGCCCTGCTACTTGGTCCGGCAGCCTCTTTGTGTTGATAGAGACAGCACAATACTGTCTACACTAGAGAAGTGAAATAGTTCTAATCCATTGTGATATCTCTTTGTCTTTAGAACACAATGACTGGAATCTCCCCGTGTTACTCACCTACCAACCATTCTAACGTGACCTTCATGTGTCCTCTCTCTCTGGGACGGTTTTGCTGGGATTGTTTGGATAAACAAATCCCTCATCGTCTCACCTTTTTCTCCTCCCTTCCCCCAGTATAGTCTTACAACAGGTGGCTGTGAGTTTATGTCTGCATCCACCCCTTTGTCTTGGAGAAAGGAGACCCTACAGCTTGCCAAAAAAAATGAAAGGAGAGCTAACAGCTCCTGATAATTCCCCCCACACTTAACTTATTAAGGCCAGAAAATTGTAATTGCCCCTACGAGTTTTGCTTTTGTTAAGAGATAACATGTTCGATCAGTCCTGGATGATAGGTCAGTGGAGGTGGAAATTATAAAGTGGCCACACATCCCTTTAACCCCTTAACGCTCAAGGATGTGATGGCTGTCCGGGCGTTAAGGTCCAGTGACAGTAGTGGCATGTCATGGAATTTTGTGATCACAGCGTGCAGAATAGAGTCATGAAAATAAAGTGCCGTGGTCCTCTAGAGCACCCCACCCCCACCTCCAGGCTCCGTGGTCCTTAAGGTGTTAAATCAGGGACATTTCTGGAAAATTAATTCACGGGAATCAGTGCAACGCTTCAGTTTGGGGGGGGGGGGTTCATGAGCATCCTTGATTTAACCTTTTGAGTGTCAGAGTGGAATGCAATGCTTTGCTTTGCAACGTGTTGCGTACCACTCTGGCACTCAAAGGGTTAAAAGGATATGTGGTCACCTTTAGGACATGACAGCTGATAGCAGTTTTTTTTTCAAACTGAAACAGATGGAGCCTACTTAACCCTGTAAGGACCATTGCGGTGTGAAGCAACATACTGCATATGCCTGTGGTCCTTAAAGGGTTAAAATTACCCTGTGCAGTGAGCAGAGTTTGTGGTCCTGTGGTCCTGCTAGCAACTGTCATGGCTGCCTCCGTGGACCTGACATCCAGAACTGATTGAGGATGTTATCTTTTGAACAAAGATATAAAGCGACATTCATAGTGATTTCTGGGATTTTCAGGTCATAATAAGGTGGGAGGGAGTTGTTATTAGTAATATGAACATACGTGGGAACTTCATCCATTGGAGCCCCCAGAGAAGGTTCATGTGCTGCAAAGGGGGTGGGGCTTAATTGAGTGAGTGGGGCTTATCATCATGGTACTTGGGGAAGTGGGCAGAACGGGCTTGAAGAAGGAGAAGTGGGTGGGAAGTGGTATGAACAGGGTGGGAAGGAGGAGAAGTGGGAGGGAAGTGGGATGAATAGGGTGGGAAGGAGGAGAAGTGGGTGGGAAGTGGGAGGAACAGGGAGGAAAGGAGGAGAAGTGGGCAGGAGGTGGGAGGAACAGGGTGGGAAGGAGGAGAAGTGGGTGGGAAGTGGGAGAAACAGTGAGGGAAGGAGGAGAAGTGGGAGGAACAGGGTGAGAAGGAGGAGAAGTGGGCAGGAAGTGGGAGGAACAGGGTAGGAAGGAGGAGAAGTGGGCAGGAAGTGGGAGGAACAGGGTGGGAAGTAGGAGAAGTGGGTGGGAAGTGGGAGGAACAGGGTGGGAAGTAGGAGAAGTGGGTGGGAAGTGGGAGGAAGAGGGTGGGAAGGAGGAGAAGTGGGAGGGAAGTGGGATGAATAGGGTGGGAAGGAGGAGATGTGGGCATGAAGTGGTAGGAACAGGATGGGAGGAAAAGGGTGGGAAGGAGGAGAAGTGGGCGGAAGTGGGCAGAACAGGGTGGGAAGGAGGAGAAGTGGGTGGGAAGTGGGAGGAACAGGGTGGGAAGGAGGAGAAGTGGGTGGGAAGTGGGAGAAACAGTGAGGGAAGGAGGAGAAGTGGGTGGGAAGTGGGAGGAAGAGGGTGGGAAGGAGGAGAAGTGGGCAGGAAGTGGGAGGAACAGGGTGGGAAGGAGGAGAAGTGGGAGGAACAGGGTGGAAAGGAGGAGAAGTGGGAGGGAAGTGGGAGGAAGAGGGTGGGAAGAAGGAGAAGTGGGAGGAACAGGGTGGGAAGGAGGAGACATGGGAGGAAAGTTGGAGGAGGAGGGTGGGAAGAAGGAGAAGTGGGAGGAAGAGGATGGGAAGGAGGAGAAATGGGAGGAAAGTTGGAGGAGGAGGGTGGGAAGGAGGAGAAGCGGGAGGAAGAGGATGGGAAGGAAGAGAAGTGGGTGGGAAGTGGGAGGAACCGGGGTGGAAAGAAGGAGAAGTGGGAGGAACAGGCTGGAAAGGAGGAGAAGTGGGAGGAACAGGGTGGGAAGAAGGAGAAGTGGGAGGGAAGTGGGAGGAAGATGGTGGGAAGGAGGAGAAGTGGGAGAGAAGTGGGAGGAACAGGGTGGGAAGGAGGAGAAGTGGGAAGAACAGGGTGGGAAGAAGGAGAAGTGGGAGGGAAGTGGGAGGAACAGGGTGGGAAGGAGGAGAAGTGGGAGGAACAGGGTGGGAAGAAGGAGAAGTGGGCATGAAGTGGCAGGAACAGGGAGGAAAGGAGGAGAAGTGGGCAGGAGGTGGGAGGAACAGGGTGGGAAGGAGGAGAAGTGGGTGGGAAGTGGGAGAAACAGTGAGGGAAGGAGGAGAAGTGGGAGGAACAGGGTGAGAAGGAGGAGAAGTGGGCAGGGAGTGGGAGGAACAGGGTGGGAAGTAGTAGAAGTGGGCAGGAAGTGGGAGGAACAGAGTGGGAAGGAGGAGAAGTGGGAGGAACAGGGTGGGAAGGAGGAGAAGTGGGAGGGAAGTGGGAGGAAGAGGGTGGGAAGAAGGAGAAGTGGGAGGAACAGGGTGGGAAGGAGGAGAAATGGGAGGGAAGTGGGAGGAAGAGGATGGGAAGAAGGAGAAGTGGGTGGGAAGTGGGAGGAACCGGGGTGGAAAGAAGGAGAAGTGGGAGGAACAGGCTGGAAAGGAGGAGAAGTGGGAGGAACAGGGTGGGAAGATGGAGAGTGGGAGGGAAGTGGGAGGAAGATGGTGGGAAGGAGGAGAAGTGGGAGAGAGGTGGGAGGAAGAGGGTGGGAAGGAGGAGAAATGGGAGAAGTGGGAGGAACAGGGTGGGAAGGAGGAGAAGTGGGAGAAGTGGGAGGAACAGGGTGGGAAGGAGGAGAAGTGGGAAGAACAGGGTGGGAAGAAGGAGAAGTGGGAGGGAAGTGGGAGGAAGATGGTGGGAAGGAGGAGAAGTGGGAGAGAAGTGGGAGGAAGAGGGTGGGAAGGAGGAGAAGTGGGAGACAAGTGGGAGGAAGAGGATGGGAAGGAGGAGAAGTGGGCGGGAAGTGGGAGGAACAGGGTGGGAAGGTGGAGAAGTGGGAGAGAAGTGGGAGGAAGAGGGTGGGAAGGAGGAGAAGTGGGAGACAAGTGGGAGGAAGAGGATGGGAAGGAGGAGAAGTGGGCGGGAAGTGGGAGGAACAGGGTGGGAAGGTGGAGAAGTGGGCGGGAAGTGGGAGGAACAGGGTGGGAAGGTGGAGAAGTGGGAGGGAAGTGGGAGGAACAGGGTGGGAAGGAAGAGAAGTGGAAGGGAAGTGGGTGGGAAGGAGGAGAAGTGGAGATCTCTCTAGCTTTCAGAGGGTTAAACTCACCATTTATTTGCTCTCTATGTAAGGTTATCACATATCTGTGTAAATCAGGTTCTCTTGTGTAAAACACATGCCCCAGGGTTCCACCAATTCTAGTGCATTCTTGCAGAAATGAATTTTCATAAGGATCCCAGATTTTACCCTTCGTGTGCAATTGGTGTTCCCCAGAAACATTTCACTTTACTTTTAAATGTAAGGCTCAGGTTGGCCATTATAAATATCTGCCCATGTCAATGTCATTGGGGGTTATTATTAACCCCTTGAGTGCCAGAGGGGTAAGCGACGCATTGCAAAGGGTTAAGAGGTCTCACTGTGTCTTTAATTCAATGTCCGCTTTAATTGTCATGTGACTGGGGGGTTTTTTAGTGCCCCCCGGCTTGTCCTCTGCTTGTTTTTGAATCCTCCTCACCTGCTGCAATGCAGGAGTCCCGGCGGATCGCTGGTAATTGGACTCTAATTAATGACTTTCATCCTCTCGGTGCGATGATGAGAAAATGTTGTCCCCGGGGATCCCGGATATGCTTCCCTGCACCACAATATCCTGACCTCCTTCAGCCATCTGAGTCACTTTATTAGGTTCATATAATCGGTAATGAATTATTTGTCTGCGCTGGTAAAATGCATGAACAGGTATTTGTTTATGGCAGGGAACTGGTTGCAAAAGACACAGGGTTTACTAACCATTTAAGGGCCAGAGGGATGGTAACACTTTACAAATCAATGAGTTGTTGACCTCTTTCAGGACTGGTCCTTAAAGGGGAACTACCACCCCACAAAATCTTTATCTTAAACCAGTTCCCACCTGGCGACTAGCTGCTTAGTAGTGCTAGTCGCCAGAATTATTACCTGGTTTAACTGATTTATGACTTATTCCGAGGCTGACCGTAGCAGGAAGCACGGACATCTTGCCATAGTGACGTCCGTGCGCCTGCGCTGTCAGTCCCTTTTGGAGCCGGCCGGCTCCTAGCAACGACTCCTAGACCCGGCTGGGACTGACGGCGCAGGTGCACGGACATCACTATGGCAAGATGTCCGTGCTTCCTGCTTCTGTCAGCCTCCGAATAAGTTTAAAATCAGGTAAACCAGGTAATAATTCTGGCGACTAGCGCAACTAAGCAGCTAGTCGCCAGGTGGGGACTGAATTAAGATAAAGATTTTGAGGGGTGGTAGTTCCCCTTTAAAAGTTTATTATCACAATCTATAACAGACATAGGTCAGCATTCTGGAATTAAAGGGACTGTAATGTCTAAACACAAGTATATCGCCTAGATTATTAGAAACACTTTGTTCTGTTTAAAACCTCTTAATTTTGTGTCGTTCTAAGGTTAAAGGGTTAGTAATGTCCAAAAAAAGTGTTTTGCATTTATAAGAGCTTAAAAAGCTGAGCTAAATGCAAAAAATCGTGTCTCTCAAACAGCTATGGTTTGAGAGATACGGGCATTTAAAGTTTGATGTCTCCTACTGACAGCGCAGGCACACGTTTTAGACCATTCCAATGAAGGGATTAGTTGTAACTAACGCGATTGCGGCTCTGCTGCAGAGCGAGCGACACAAATCTCCTGAGTTGGAGACATCAAACTTTGAATGCAGATATCTCTTAAACCATAGCGGTTTGTGAAATACAGTTTTTTTGCATTTAGCTCAGCTTTTTAAGCTCTTCTAAATGCAAAAAAAAATATTTTTTTGACATTACTAACACTTTAAGAAGTGGAGAAGGATCCCCCGCCTACCCCTTCTGGCCGCCCCCACTGAATGGCTAGTGGTGTCGTGCGACCCGACGGATGCAGAGAAGGAGAACTTCAGTCAGTAAGTATAAGGGAAACCCTGCGCCACCTTGATGACGGAGGACAGGATTTCCCTTTGCTTCATGAAGATTGTCCCTGGCCTCATCCATCCGGACCTCAGAAAGCTGAGCAGTGGCGCAGGCAGAAGGGGCGGCGGGGATCCTTCTCCACTTCATAATTTTACAACGATGCAAAAGTAGGAGTTTTTAAACACCACAAAATGTTTCTTATAATCTAAAGAAGACTCTGACATATAATTGTGTTTAGACATTGCAATCCCTTTAACCAAGTGCAGTACAGAGGACAAATGAGAATTCCTATTGATTAAATAGGGATCTGAACCATATTGATGTGTCTACCGCTTTATTTCATGACGCCCCCAATGTTTCTCCATGTTAGTCCCCAAGACACGCTAACAGTGCAGGATATTAGGTTATCCTTGCTTGTTAACAGGTGCAGGGCCGGATTTCCCAGTAGACGCAGCAGGATGCGGCCTGGAGCTCAAGCTGTGCTGGTCACATCCACATTTTGAATTGTGGGTGTAACCAAAGCAATCTTAAAGGGGAACTACCACCCCACACAGTCTTTACCTTCACTAAGTCCCCATCTGGCAACTAGCTGCTTAGTAGCGCAAGTCACCAGAATAATTACCTTATTTAATAGATTTCTCCTCTCTTCCATGGGTGACAGACAGCATAGAGCGCGAACATCTTGCTATTGTGATATCCGTGCACCTGCGCTGTCAGTCCCAGCCGGGTCTAGGAGGCGTTGCTAGGAGCTATTTGGCTCCAGCTGTGACAGACAGCACAGGCGCGTGGACGTCACAATGGCAAGATGTCCGCTCTCCGTCCTGCCTGTCACCCATGGAAGAGAGCAGAAATCTATTAAATAAGGTAATTATTCTGGCGACTAGCGCTACTAAGCAGCTAGTTGCAAGATGAGGACTTAGTGAAGGTAAAGATTGTGTGGGGTGGTAGTTCCCCTTTAATGTCTCTGCACTGGTTTTATGCCCCTCCAACGCATTGCTCCACAACCAAGGGGTTAAAGATTTTTTAGTCCAAACTTGTTATAGGTCAAGGGTATTTTCTGTGTCAGGAAACAGCGAATGGGAAAGGGGCAGGGTCATGTGTGACGTGGGGTTGTGGCCAGGGGAGGAGTTAAAGTCACTTACAGTGCCTTGCCTAGAAGAGCCTGGAATGTAAATCTGGCCCTGAACAGATAGGTATCCAGTGGCTCACTCATTGTGACTACTACACCTATGCTTAACCAGGGATATTCTCAAACCCTTAATGACCAGGGCCCAGGGAAGTAACCTTCCCTAAAGGACCACTTTGGCCTTTCTGACGCGCCGTCACTCACGTGACCTGTTACGCATACCGGTGCAACACATTGGGGACTGAGAGAGACCACCCCAGTCTTGGAGCAGTCAATTTCACTCCCTGTTTTTACTTACAGCGATCCCAGAACAACACTGTAAGTAAAATGTACGTGACATGCTGTGGCTGTCACGGTCCTTAAAGGGATAGTAACACTTCATTTTATCTTTATTTTATTTTGTAGGCATTAAAAAAACATGAAGAACGATATAAGTCTTATCTCTCAAACCTTTATGGTTTGAGAGATATTCACAAGCAAATTTCCCCTCCCGCCCATTTTACCTAGTGTAAGCCATCTCTTCTCAGATGTGGAATCCAGTCCATAGACCAGACAGATAACAGAACGGGACAATCTTATTCCTATGAGAACAGTGAAAGCCCTGCCCCCCTTGACAAGCTTTTCAGGTTTTTCCCTTATCTTAATTGAAGATTGTCCCTCTCTGCAGTCTACCTGGGCACCTCCCTTCTGATCTGGCTGAGCAGTGTTACATCAGTAAAAGGGGTGGGAGGGGGATACTTTGTCATTGAATTACTCTTGGACTACAACTCTGACAGAATTGAAATAACACTTTCCAAAGTACAAATACTATGATGATTAATTAGAGCTGCTTTTATTATGAAACATTACTATCCCTTTAAGGGAAAAAACGGTGTGACGGTCATAGCACGGCACTCGGATGTTAATGGGTTAAGGACTAACTCACACTGGCAACTTTGTTGCAGGGTTTTGCCACAACACAAGACTGGCTTTTGAACATGACTGAAGCTGTAATGTGAACTGTCCAATGGAACACAATGATGTATATATTCTGTGAAACTTGTTGCTGCAACAAAGTTTCCAATCTAAACTAAGCCTTAAACTTGACCCCCCTGGCATTGCCCCCGAAGACCGGAGCTTTGAATCACTGTCCCATGTCATCTTCGTTGGAGACACAGATGATTTATCTCTTTGAGGGATATAACAATGTACATTGCAATGCATTTCCCGCTATATGATCGTTACCACTGCAGTTCCAGCATGTACATCAAGAGTGAGTAGTAGTGTCACCAGATTATCTCTTTGAAAAGCAAGCTGATCTGATTTATGGGAACGACATGCAGGCCAGTGATAACCGTATGCAGCACGCATTTTTTATATAAGCACTAGTGATGATCGAGCACCCCAATGCTCGGGTGTTCGGGTGCTCTGACCGAGCGCCCCCGGAGGCTCGAGTGCTCGGCCGAGCACCCGAGCCCCATTGAAGTCAATGGGAGGACTCGAGCATTACACCAGGCACCCCCTGCTCTGATGAGGGGAGGGTGCCTGGTTCATAGGAAAAGGGCAGAAAATGATGGAAACACCACAGAAATGTTTCAGGGACAGCATAGGGAGGATGTCTGGATGCATCTTGGACTCCAACGTCGCTGCTGGGAACGATGTTTCGCCCGTAGTACGCCATTTTTACAGACTGACCGTATAAACACACAAAAAGGAAGATAAAAACGACTTTAGGCGAAAAATTGTTACCAAACAGTATTTGCTGTATATTTACTTGACGCTAATCTGCGGCTAGGCACACTAAACAATATGTGATGTTAATCTGCGGCTAGGCACAATAAACAATATGTGACGCTAATCTGCGGCTAGGCACACTAAACAGAATGTGACGCTAATCTGCAACTTTGCACACTAAACAGAATGTGCTGCTAATCTGCAACTTTGCACACTAAACAGAATGTGCTGCTAATCTGCAACTTTGCACACTGAACAGAATGTGCTGCTAATCTGCAACTTTGCACACTAAACAGAATGTGCTGCTAATCTGAAACTTTGCACACTAAAAAGAATGTGCTGCTAATCTGCAACTTTGCACACTAACCAGAATGTGCTGCTAATCTGCAACTTTGCACACTAAACAGAATGTGCTGCTAATCTGCGGCTAGGCACAGTGAACGGAATATGTGACGTTTTTTTTTTTTTAAATCTCTGCCCCCCAAACAAAATAAACTGCTGCCCCACACACAGTAGTCCTAAAAAGGACTTTTGGGTCTTTTTTTTTTTTAAATCGCTTTTCTTCTCCCTACACTGACTTTCCCTTCCTATCCTCATCTCTCCCTGGCTAAGACTGAGCCGAACTCGCTGGTCAGGTGCTATACAGCACCCGATCACGGGTTCTGGCCAGCCAATCAGTGTAATGCCAGCAGCCAACATGGCTGCTGGCATTACACTGATGTCAGAGCCTCCCTGCACGTTTATTGGCTGCGCAGCAGCCGCGAAACGTGCGGGGAGGAGACCCGAACATGGCGGGCGAGCACATGCGGTAGTCGTACGAGTACC
Organism: Rhinophrynus dorsalis; assembly: GCA_037306005.1. Lineage (NCBI taxonomy): Eukaryota > Metazoa > Chordata > Amphibia > Anura > Rhinophrynidae > Rhinophrynus > Rhinophrynus dorsalis. The sequence goes on along the minus strand of CM074724.1, from coordinate 394,098,891 downwards.
GCCATGTGCCGAGCAGAGCGATGCTCGAGCCGAACCGAGCTTCGGGCCGAGCATGCTCACTCATCACTAATAAGCACTGATTGTTACATACTGGGTTGATCTGGCAGGCTTAGGGGTGAATATATATATGGTATTACTAGGTCATAGATTTAAAGAGATAGAAATGTCAGAAAAAACGTATTAACTATATGGTATATACAATTAAAAGAGAGTACTTGCACTTATTTGTATCTCTCAAATCATTATGGTTTGAGAGAGATAGGAAAATAAAGTTCTCTGGCCCCTCCCCTTTCTGTTTGACGAGCTGTAAAGCTGTCAGAAGCAGATTCTGATCGATTGACCAGATGTGGCTCTTCAGCAGTGCAGATATAATTATATCTAAAGATAAATATTTAATTTGGAATGGTCTACAAAGTGTGCCTGGTTTGCAAGCACACTTTCTAGACTGTTCCAATGAAGTATTTATTTCTAAATAGCGTGATTTCAGCTCTGCTGAAGAGCCTCTGTCTGGTCAAATGACTGGAATCTGCATCTGTCAGCTAGATGGCAGACTTGAGTACAACAGCCAGGAAAAAGGTAACTTTAGCAAGTTATATCTCTCAAACCATAAATATCTGAGAGATAAGACTCACATTGATGTTAATTTTTTTTTAATGTCTACAATATTAAATCAACTTAAAATGAACCATTACTATCCCTTTAAGTAAATACATTTTATGCCACAGATCTCAAAAACTGTATATAAACTCACAGAAAGAAAAAGAAAGTGTAGATTCTTAAATTCTAATAGATAATACAGTCTAGAATAATCTATCTGGATTCTTATTATCCTAGCTACATAGGAGACCAGTTCAGCAACAGCGTCACTTGCCGATGCCAGAAGAAATCAAATTTTAGTAGTACAAATTATTAAAAGAACCGCCCCCCCCCCCATTTAAAAAAATAAAACCTCCATTTATTTGCTGTGGTAACGTAATGTTTTTATGGTGCATCAGAGCGAGCGACACAAATCTCCTGAGTTGGAGACATCAAACTTTGAATGCAGATATCTCTTAAACCATAGCGGTTTGTGAAATACAGTTTTTTTGCATTTAGCTCAGCTTTTTAAGCTCTTCTAAATGCAAAAAAAAATATTTTTTTGACATTACTAACACTTTAAGAAGTGGAGAAGGATCCCCCGCCTACCCCTTCTGGCCGCCCCCACTGAATGGCTAGTGGTGTCGTGCGACCCGACGGATGCAGAGAAGGAGAACTTCAGTCAGTAAGTATAAGGGAAACCCTGCGCCACCTTGATGACGGAGGACAGGATTTCCCTTTGCTTCATGAAGATTGTCCCTGGCCTCATCCATCCGGACCTCAGAAAGCTGAGCAGTGGCGCAGGCAGAAGGGGCGGCGGGGGATCCTTCTCCACTTCATAATTTTACAACGATGCAAAAGTAGGAGTTTTTAAACACCACAAAATGTTTCTTATAATCTAAAGAAGACTCTGACATATAATTGTGTTTAGACATTGCAATCCCTTTAACCAAGTGCAGTACAGAGGACAAATGAGAATTCCTATTGATTAAATAGGGATCTGAACCATATTGATGTGTCTACCGCTTTATTTCATGACGCCCCCAATGTTTCTCCATGTTAGTCCCCAAGACACGCTAACAGTGCAGGATATTAGGTTATCCTTGCTTGTTAACAGGTGCAGGGCCGGATTTCCCAGTAGACCGCAGCAGGATGCGGCCTGGAGCTCAAGCTGTGCTGGTCACATCCACATTTTGAATTGTGGGTGTAACCAAAGCAATCTTAAAGGGGAACTACCACCCCACACAGTCTTTACCTTCACTAAGTCCCCATCTGGCAACTAGCTGCTTAGTAGCGCAAGTCACCAGAATAATTACCTTATTTAATAGATTTCTCCTCTCTTCCATGGGTGACAGACAGCATAGAGCGCGAACATCTTGCTATTGTGATATCCGTGCACCTGCGCTGTCAGTCCCAGCCGGGTCTAGGAGGCGTTGCTAGGAGCTATTTGGCTCCAGCTGTGACTGACAGCACAGGCGCGTGGACGTCACAATGGCAAGATGTCCGCTCTCCGTCCTGCCTGTCACCCATGGAAGAGAGCAGAAATCTATTAAATAAGGTAATTATTCTGGCGACTAGCGCTACTAAGCAGCTAGTTGCAAGATGAGGACTTAGTGAAGGTAAAGATTGTGTGGGGGTGGTAGTTCCCCTTTAATGTCTCTGCACTGGTTTTATGCCCCTCCAACGCATTGCTCCACAACCAAGGGGTTAAAGATTTTTTAGTCCAAACTTGTTATAGGTCAAGGGTATTTTCTGTGTCAGGAAACAGCGAATGGGAAAGGGGCAGGGTCATGTGTGACGTGGGGTTGTGGCCAGGGGAGGAGTTAAAGTCACTTACAGTGCCTTGCCTAGAAGAGCCTGGAATGTAAATCTGGCCCCTGAACAGATAGGTATCCAGTGGCTCACTCATTGTGACTACTACACCTATGCTTAACCAGGGATATTCTCAAACCCTTAATGACCCAGGGCCCAGGGAAGTAACCTTCCCTAAAGGACCACTTTGGCCTTTCTGACGCGCCGTCACTCACGTGACCTGTTACGCATACCGGGTGCAACACATTGGGGACTGAGAGAGACCACCCCAGTCTTGGAGCAGTCAATTTCACTCCCTGTTTTTACTTACAGCGATCCCAGAACAACACTGTAAGTAAAATGTACGTGACATGCTGTGGCTGTCACGGTCCTTAAAGGGATAGTAACACTTCATTTTATCTTTATTTTATTTTGTAGGCATTAAAAAAACATGAAGAACGATATAAGTCTTATCTCTCAAACCTTTATGGTTTGAGAGATATTCACAAGCAAATTTCCCCTCCCGCCCATTTTACCTAGTGTAAGCCATCTCTTCTCAGATGTGGAATGCAGTCCATAGACCAGACAGATAACAGAAGGGGACAATCTTATTCCTATGAGAACAGTGAAAGCCCTGCCCCCCTTGACAAGCTTTTCAGGTTTTTCCCTTATCTTAATTGAAGATTGTCCCTCTCTGCAGTCTACCTGGGCACCTCCCTTCTGATCTGGCTGAGCAGTGTTACATCAGTAAAAGGGGTGGGAGGGGGATACTTTGTCATTGAATTACTCTTGGACTACAACTCTGACAGAACTGAAATAACACTTTCCAAAGTACAAATACTATGATGATTAATTAGAGCTGCTTTTATTATGAAACATTACTATCCCTTTAAGGGAAAAAACGTGTGACGGTCATAGCACGGCACTCGGATGTTAATGGGTTAAGGACTAACTCACACTGGCAACTTTGTTGCAGGGTTTTGCCACAACACAAGACTGGCTTTGAACATGACTGAAGCTGTAATGTGAACTGTCCAATGGAACACAATGATGTATATATTCTGTGAAACTTGTTGCTGCAACAAAGTTTCCAATCTAAACTAAGCCTTAAACTTGACCCCCCTGGCATTGCCCCCGAAGACCGGAGCTTTGAATCACTGTCCCATGTCATCTTCGTTGGAGACACAGATGATTTATCTCTTTGAGGGATATAACAATGTACATTGCAATGCATTTCCCGCTATATGATCGTTACCACTGCAGTTCCAGCATGTACATCAAGAGTGAGTAGTAGTGTCACCAGATTATCTCTTTGAAAAGCAAGCTGATCTGATTTATGGGAACGACATGCAGGCCAGTGATAACCGTATGCAGCACGCATTTTTATATAAGCACTAGTGATGATCGAGCACCCCAATGCTCGGGTGTTCGGGTGCTCTGACCGAGCGCCCCCGGAGGCTCGAGTGCTCGGCCGAGCACCCGAGCCCCATTGAAGTCAATGGGAGGACTCGAGCATTACACCAGGCACCCCCTGCTCTGATGAGGGGAGGGTGCCTGGTTCATAGGAAAAGGGCAGAAAATGATGGAAACACCACAGAAATGTTTCAGGGACAGCATAGGGAGGATGTCTGGATGCATCTTGGACTCCAACGTCGCTGCTGGGAACGATGTTTCGCCCGTAGTACGCCATTTTTACAGACTGACCGTAAAAACACACAAAAAGGAAGATAAAAACGACTTTAGGCGAAAAATTGTTACCAAACAGTATTTGCTGTATATTTACTTGACGCTAATCTGCGGCTAGGCACACTAAACAATATGTGATGTTAATCTGCGGCTAGGCACAATAAACAATATGTGACGCTAATCTGCGGCTAGGCACACTAAACAGAATGTGACGCTAATCTGCAACTTTGCACACTAAACAGAATGTGCTGCTAATCTGCAACTTTGCACACTAAACAGAATGTGCTGCTAATCTGCAACTTTGCACACTGAACAGAATGTGCTGCTAATCTGCAACTTTGCACACTAAACAGAATGTGCTGCTAATCTGAAACTTTGCACACTAAAAAGAATGTGCTGCTAATCTGCAACTTTGCACACTAACCAGAATGTGCTGCTAATCTGCAACTTTGCACACTAAACAGAATGTGCTGCTAATCTGCGGCTAGGCACAGTGAACGGAATATGTGACGTTTTTTTTTTTTTTAAATCTCTGCCCCCCCAAACAAAATAAACTGCTGCCCCCACACACAGTAGTCCTAAAAAGGACTTTTGGGTCTTTTTTTTTTTTTAAATCGCTTTTCTTCTCCCTACACTGACTTTCCCTTCCTATCCTCATCTCTCCCTGGCTAAGACTGAGCCGAACTCGCTGGTCAGGTGCTATACAGCACCCGATCACGGGTTCTGGCCAGCCAATCAGTGTAATGCCAGCAGCCAACATGGCTGCTGGCATTACACTGATGTCAGAGCCTCCCTGCACGTTTATTGGCTGCGCAGCAGCCGCGAAACGTGCGGGGAGGAGACCCGAACATGGCGGGGCGAGCACATGCGGTACTCGTACGAGTACCGCCATGTGCCGAGCAGAGCGATGCTCGAGCCGAACCGAGCTTCGGCCGAGCATGCTCACTCATCACTAATAAGCACTGATTGTTACATACTGGGTTGATCTGGCAGGCTTAGGGGTGAATATATATATGGTATTACTAGGTCATAGATTTAAAGAGATAGAAATGTCAGAAAAAAACATATTAACTATATGGTATAATACAATTAAAAGAGAGTACTTGCACTTATTTGTATCTCTCAAATCATTATGGTTTGAGAGAGATAGGAAAATAAAGTTCTCTGGCCCCTCCCCTTTCTGTTTGACGAGCTGTAAAGCTGTCAGAAGCAGATTCTGATCGATTGACCAGATGTGGCTCTTCAGCAGTGCAGATATAATTATATCTAAAGATAAATATTTAATTTGGAACGGTCTACAAAGTGTGCCTGGTTTGCAAGCACACTTTCTAGACTGTTCCAATGAAGTATTTATTTCTAAATAGCGTGATTTCAGCTCTGCTGAAGAGCCTCTGTCTGGTCAAATGACTGGAATCTGCATCTGTCAGCTAGATGGCAGACTTGAGTACAACAGCCAGGAAAAAGGTAACTTTAGCAAGTTATATCTCTCAAACCATAAATATCTGAGAGATAAGACTCACATTGATGTTAATTTTTTTTTAATGTCTACAATATTAAATCAACTTAAAATGAACCATTACTATCCCTTTAAGTAAATACATTTTATGCCACAGATCTCAAAAACTGTATATAAACTCACAGAAAGAAAAAGAAAGTGTAGATTCTTAAATTCTAATAGATAATACAGTCTAGAATAATCTATCTGGATTCTTATTATCCTAGCTACATAGGAGACCAGTTCAGCAACAGCGTCACTTGCCGATGCCAGAAGAAATCAAATTTTTAGTAGTACAAATTATTAAAAGAACCGCCCCCCCCCCCATTTAAAAAAATAAAACCTCCATTTATTTGCTGTGGTAACGTAATGTTTTTATGGTGCATCAGAGCGAGCGACACAAATCTCCTGAGTTGGAGACATCAAACTTTGAATGCAGATATCTCTTAAACCATAGCGGTTTGTGAAATACAGTTTTTTTGCATTTAGCTCAGCTTTTTAAGCTCTTCTAAATGCAAAAAAAAATATTTTTTTGACATTACTAACACTTTAAGAAGTGGAGAAGGATCCCCCGCCTACCCCTTCTGGCCGCCCCCACTGAATGGCTAGTGGTGTCGTGCGACCCGACGGATGCAGAGAAGGAGAACTTCAGTCAGTAAGTATAAGGGAAACCCTGCGCCACCTTGATGACGGAGGACAGGATTTCCCTTTGCTTCATGAAGATTGTCCCTGGCCTCATCCATCCGGACCTCAGAAAGCTGAGCAGTGGCGCAGGCAGAAGGGGCGGCGGGGATCCTTCTCCACTTCATAATTTTACAACGATGCAAAAGTAGGAGTTTTTAAACACCACAAAATGTTTCTTATAATCTAAAGAAGACTCTGACATATAATTGTGTTTAGACATTGCAATCCCTTTAACCAAGTGCAGTACAGAGGACAAATGAGAATTCCTATTGATTAAATAGGGATCTGAACCATATTGATGTGTCTACCGCTTTATTTCATGACGCCCCCAATGTTTCTCCATGTTAGTCCCCAAGACACGCTAACAGTGCAGGATATTAGGTTATCCTTGCTTGTTAACAGGTGCAGGGCCGGATTTCCCAGTAGACGCAGCAGGATGCGGCCTGGAGCTCAAGCTGTGCTGGTCACATCCACATTTTGAATTGTGGGTGTAACCAAAGCAATCTTAAAGGGGAACTACCACCCCACACAGTCTTTACCTTCACTAAGTCCCCATCTGGCAACTAGCTGCTTAGTAGCGCAAGTCACCAGAATAATTACCTTATTTAATAGATTTCTCCTCTCTTCCATGGGTGACAGACAGCATAGAGCGCGAACATCTTGCTATTGTGATATCCGTGCACCTGCGCTGTCAGTCCCAGCCGGGTCTAGGAGGCGTTGCTAGGAGCTATTTGGCTCCAGCTGTGACTGACAGCACAGGCGCGTGGACGTCACAATGGCAAGATGTCCGCTCTCCGTCCTGCCTGTCACCCATGGAAGAGAGCAGAAAATCTATTAAATAAGGTAATTATTCTGGCGACTAGCGCTACTAAGCAGCTAGTTGCAAGATGAGGACTTAGTGAAGGTAAAGATTGTGTGGGGTGGTAGTTCCCCTTTAATGTCTCTGCACTGGTTTTATGCCCCTCCAACGCATTGCTCCACAACCAAGGGGTTAAAGATTTTTTAGTCCAAACTTGTTATAGGTCAAGGGTATTTTCTGTGTCAGGAAACAGCGAATGGGAAAGGGGCAGGGTCATGTGTGACGTGGGGTTGTGGCCAGGGGAGGAGTTAAAGTCACTTACAGTGCCTTGCCTAGAAGAGCCTGGAATGTAAATCTGGCCCTGAACAGATAGGTATCCAGTGGCTCACTCATTGTGACTACTACACCTATGCTTAACCAGGGATATTCTCAAACCCTTAATGACCAGGGCCCAGGGAAGTAACCTTCCCTAAAGGACCACTTTGGCCTTTCTGACGCGCCGTCACTCACGTGACCTGTTACGCATACCGGTGCAACACATTGGGGACTGAGAGAGACCACCCCAGTCTTGGAGCAGTCAATTTCACTCCCTGTTTTTACTTACAGCGATCCCAGAACAACACTGTAAGTAAAATGTACGTGACATGCTGTGGCTGTCACGGTCCTTAAAGGGATAGTAACACTTCATTTTATCTTTATTTTATTTTGTAGGCATTAAAAAAACATGAAGAACGATATAAGTCTTATCTCTCAAACCTTTATGGTTTGAGAGATATTCACAAGCAAATTTCCCCTCCCGCCCATTTTACCTAGTGTAAGCCATCTCTTCTCAGATGTGGAATGCAGTCCATAGACCAGACAGATAACAGAAGGGGACAATCTTATTCCTATGAGAACAGTGAAAGCCCTGCCCCCCTTGACAAGCTTTTCAGGTTTTTCCCTTATCTTAATTGAAGATTGT